>JAIPMN010002612.1:2121-26218 GCA_020650975.1 Apostichopus californicus | reverse complement strand
GCCCCCCCCCCCCCCCAAAAAAAACTTCAAAATGGGAAAATATGGGATAAAGAATAATGTAATTTTATTTCATAACAAACTTAGGCAAAGTGAAGACCTCCAAAAGGGGACCTAGTGGCTCTCTGTGCACGATGCCCCCTGGTTTCAATCACACCAAATTCATCCCCTAGCTGATGTGTCTCCTGTGCCCCAGCCAGCCCTATCCCCTGGTCACACTAACCCTAGCTGATGTCGATCCTGTGCCCAAGTCAGCCCTGTCCACTGGTCACACTAACACCAAATCAATGCCCCAGCTGATAATCTCTCCTGTGCCCCAGTCAGCCCTGTCCCCCAAATCCATGCAGCTTACCTGCGTACTGGACTTGTGCTTTCCTGAGCGGCCGAATCTCCCAGTTTGACATCTGCTCCATCTTATTCAAAGGCTTCCCAAAACAAAGTAAAACCAATTCACTTAGTCCTTTCTCTCTCCCATCACTCTCATATTGAAATATACCAGCGTTCATTTTGAAGGCGTTTTCTTGGACGACCGCCAAATCCACAAATGCTTGCCTGTCACGTATCGAACTTTGTAGAAGTGGGTACGACTTTTTCAACATCAAGAAATCTGTCTCGGCTCCGTAACCTAATTTAATCACATCTGGATTGAGGAAGAAATCCGAGAAGAACCTTCCCACGAGTTGTTCATTTTCATTTCCGCTCAGGGCAATCATGTCGAGCAAGAACACTTGGTTGGCCGTCGAAAGTTGGACGACGGAAATTTGGCTCGCGTTTTGCTTAATTGTCAGTGACGGTTTCCATTCCATGTCCATACCGATGACGTTAGAGGGCTAGAACATGAAAACAAACCATCAAATCATTCAATAAATTTCACTGGTGCATATCAAGAAAAACAGTTAAATTCAGAATTATTTTATACATCCTGAGGGTAACCATAGAAACGAGACTTACCTGAAAGATGGTTTGCGCACACATCTTCAATTTGCTGATGCTATCGACGGTATGAATACAGTCATCTTTAAAGTGAAACTGATGAAACTTGGATTCCATCTCACTGTAACCATCGTCGGAAGCATCCCAGTTTTCCTCCTCCGTATTAACTGAACTTTTAGATCTATGAAAATAAAAAAAATAAAAAACAAAGTGTATGAAAGATATCAAACTTTCTGTAGTAGACAAACAAGCCAATAATATTGGCCGTGGATCTGATTGGTCGAAATGTTTCAGATCACCTGGTCCACATTTATGATATCAATATATTGCTAGCTCTATCCACTCCTACATAACACAGCAATCCACACGACTCTTTTACTCTCATTTTTTACTTCTATTCAAAACACTTCTTTTCTTGTCCTTGAAATATCTAATGGAATTTCTTTCCAAGTTGACATTTTCAGAGCTGTAAATGCTCTCTTAGCTTGAATCTGAAGCTTGAATGATAGCCTGCATTTCGTATTCAAGTTAAGACTATTTGCATAACGAGGTAATAAAAGAATGCCTGAAATCCCAAGTCCACAAAATATATGATACAGAGTATGTTAAACGAATAGAACAAATCCCTTCTTGGCACCTTGTATCCCTCTTCAACATGTTATATCCCCTTTCACACTACATATCCCCTTCCACACTAAAAATCCCCTTTGACACTACATATCCCCTGCAGCACATACTCATCGAGAGACAGCTCCTTTAAGGCATTCAGAACGACCGGATGTAACGAATCCTTCGGCAGGTTGAACCTATGGGCAAACTTTGCTGCTAGACTTGCGTCGTTGTACGACATCAACAGCTCCACCACCTCCCTCATGAGATATTCGTCCGTCCCAACGGCAGCTGTGATTAGCTCGTCCCAGGTGGTATGGGACATCGATTTCTGGAGGAAGTATAGAACACAAAAGAGCTACAGACACTGCCTCTTGTCAACATTATTACATGAATTAACTACAAATGTTTACTCATTGGTACTCTGTACCACTCTTCTGTTGTACAACTTAAAATTTATGTTTTAGAGAACGAACATTCAATTTTTTGTTGTTGCCTCCTCTGATATTGTCGGAAAACAAATAAATGATCGTACATATCATATTCACAAACTGAAAGGATATTTCCTCACTTATGTAGACTATGCTGCTCTAAAATGTCTATGTTATGATAAAGAATTCTGTAATGTTTGATCCGTGCAGACTTCAAACATTTCATAGAAAGGACCAAAAAAAAAAAAATAAGGGGGGAAATTTCATCAAGAAATCTTCACTGAAACTATTATGTTTCAATATGAAACATGTTCCCAGCTCTTTCATCCTACCGCAACTCTGACCAATTCCCTCTCCTATCTCTTTCTGAGGTTAAAATATCAAATTTACAAGCAGTTAATTTACTCTTTTTGGTTTTTTTGGCGATGGGTTATCACTTCTTGAAATGAATTATGTTTACTTCTACAAGTACCTCATACTATGAATGAAACTGTCAGCAAACTGTAATGCCTACCTCTATGTATTTCTTATACAGCAGATACCGAATGGAGCCAAGCTCTCTGAACTGTAAGGTATTTGGACAGAGGGTGATGTCCAAGTTAAACATCTTCACCAGTCGTACGATGAGTTTGCTCAAATTCTTTGGTCTAAGTTTCTCTAACCTTGTCCCAGGAATGTTGAATGAGCTGAAATAAATATTAGATAATCATATTTATGTAATGCACTGGCTTTTTGCTGCACATTTCGATATTTTCATGATATCGACAATAACAAAATTAGTTTACTTTGCGGGGGGGAAAAAATTAATCCAGTAACGCATAGTGATATGCTTTAGCAGAATGCTTGAACAATCACACAACGCAAGAAAACAGATTAAGCAGGGGTGCATCAACCCATACTTCTGGGGGATCGGGGCTTAATGGGGGATCAGCCAAGCCTCCAACCACCAAAGAATTATTACAATCAAACAATCCTTTTGTGTGGTACATAAATATTTAACATGCATGGCCTACACGGCATGAACAGTTGCAAATCCTTCGACATTGTTTCTAAAGAATGTCTTTCTAGTAAAACTACTTACTCAACAAACGATTGGAGATCAAAGCGTCTACTACAGTAGCCATCCAATCTTATTACCAGCTGTTTTTGGATTTCCTTTCTCGGTTTAATGTAAAGCTCGACCAAATTGACCTTGTCTTGAAAGATCAGAGGTAGGACGATCTGAAAAAGAGAACGGAAAACGTGGTTTGAAGATCTCTAAATACTAGATGCAGATTATTCAAATGTGTCCAAAGATTTCAGAGCAGTTGTTATGTGGCCTCAGAAAGTGTCTCCTTTTAAAAGAAAAGGGACACCACAAGGCTTTGATTTCTGGAAAAAACTTCTTATAACCGTTGACAAATGGTTAAAATCATTACTTATAAAATACTTCCAACCACTGCCCAACTACTTCTTGAGAAGATGATCAATCGACTGAATGAAAAATTATGCCACTACAGCTATCCCAAAACCTTCTTGAAATACTGATACTGCTCCTGAGGTTGCCACTTCCAGTCCCTGACCCTCCCCCTCCCCCCCCCCCACCCCCACAAACACACCAGGCATTTCACAAACCAGATATAACCAGACTGTTACATCTTCATCTTCACGACCAGGAATTTTGAGTAAGTCAAGCAAATGACTTTCTGTGGTCAATTAGATCAGATCCTACATCACTTCTGCTGCCACCCCCCACCTCCTCCCTGCCCCTGCCCACCCTATCCCAAACCCACTGATATGTGGCTAGATAAACTTCATAGCAGGCAAAATATTATCTTAAATAAGATACTTACATCCTCAAGTTTGAACAAGTACTGTAACTTTAGTGTTGTTGCACAGATTGAGGCCTATTTGGAGGAGAGAGAAAGGACCAGTACATATCATGGTAAATTGGTAATACATATTTAGATTTGAATATGGAACACTTTTCAAAGGAACAGAGAAGATATAATAAAAACATAATTACTGAGACAAAGTATCCAGTAAATAGCCAATGATAGATTTCTTGTAGTTTACTGCAGAACTGGCGAGAGGGTGTTGCATACAAGACTGTAAAGGAGTGCATAGTTTGTGGGGGGGGCGTTGTGGTCAAGTGGTTAAGGCAGTGGACTGGTGATCTAAGGATTACAGGTTTGAGCCCTGGCCGGATCATTGCGTTGTGTCCTTAGGCAAGGCATTTTATCTCCATTGCCTCTCTTCACCCAGGTGTATAAATGGGGACTTGCGAGGTAACTTGTAAATATAGTTGCGTGCGCCGGTTTGTGGCTGCACTCTATGGGAAGTCCTCCGGGGGACACGTGGTTGTGGTGCACTGTGGTGCCCCAGGAGAGATTGATTGAATTGCGCACACTTTGGTGTGTAGGTGTGACAAGTTACCAATGACCAAGGCTAAGTTGTCAAAGGGCTACGATCTCGATGTAGCAGCGCTATATAAGTGTCTAATATACATGTGTGTATGTATGCATGGTTTTAGAAACTCCCTCACAAGGTAGCGGGATCAAACATTTGGTAGAGAGATGAAAGATGGTATTGAAAAATAAGAAAAAGTTGGAGAAATATGTAAACATGAGCTTTTACCTCTTTGTACTGATGTCTTGCCAACATCACATTAATATGGGAAGCTAATGATTCATTTCCTGGCTTGTCAAGACCGTAAAGCTTACACATTAGACTAAAAACATTATTGTGTGCCATCGTCGCCAGTTGAAGGACTTCTAACTTGTAGTCGTCTGTGAATGTCTGCATAATCCTCTCATATTCCTGAAGAACAAAAAAATAGAAAGATGAAGGCAATGTACTCAAGTTTCAGACAGTTCCGTATTTTAACTATAAAGTTTTCATTGTCAAAGCACACCGGCTTTAGCTGTCTTAAGTAAGATCTGCTAGATGCAAAGAGGAAGGGTATTACCACATGGTATTTTAATAACTTATTACTCAGCAGCTGGTTGCATAGGCAATGGAAAGTGTCATTTTGTAGCAATGTAGTTTGATAAGATCTGCCTAAAATGTCCTCCAGAAAGTCAAGATGCTGTGCTTTTTACAGCAGGCATTAACATTGAGCAACAGCCTATAATAACTAGCATATCAGATCAAATTAGTCCCAACTCACTATGAGTAGAAAAGGTCCACAAAACCAAAACTAATGCTTATCACAACAGCTTCAATCACCTCTTCCAGTTTTAACTGCTTTCCTTATCATTATAGCAAGGTACTTTTTATCCATGATAGCAATGAGCCCTTTAGCAAAGAATTACCATATTAAAGGTTTGCTTGCAACAGGTTCGACACAATAACAAGCTTGTTATTATTAGGTTTGAAAATACGACTCAAAATGCATCCGGAGTCATTTTAGTGATTTAAAGATTTTGGAAAGGGACACAGGCAGCTGTTTTAAGGTAATATCACCCTGGATGCCAGCCCGTATCTGTGTAACATGCCTTCAATGAAGGAAAACCACACACAGCCATTCTAAGGTTAATATTATCAAGGTTACCTTCTCATTTCTCTGTACAATGATGTCAAACTCCCTGAGAATCACCAAGCCCATTGAATCAGCTTTCTTTGTCTTCAAATTATCACTTCCGTCAAGCATAAAGAAAACAAGCCCATGATGCGATGCAGGTGGTAGAGAAGACAGGTTTGCTACGAGCAGCTGTTTTATAAGCTGTTTATCTCTCTTATTCCAATAATCTTTCATTCGTAGCAAGAGCGGCTCGTACGGAGCTGTTGTTGTTTCATCTTGCCTTGCAGATGATGGCATCCTTGATGCACCCTCTGCTCCTTTGTGCCCCTGGGGTGTCCATGCACTATTATGACTCATATCTCTTCTTGTGCTATTAAAAGAAAATGAAAAGATAGATCCATGGTTTAGATAGTATTATAATGTGGAAATAATAATCCAACCTTCATACTTCCATGTTGCATGTCATTATGTTCCTTTAAGTAAGCTTGTTTTTCTGTCATTTTTTTCTTTCATTAGCTTCTTACTTATTGAGGATTCCATGTCATTCCAGTTCTGTGTTTCCTCTTGACTTGACTTAGCTACTGACTAAGTACTGCCAAAAGCTACACAACTTTAAGTTAGATTATTTAGTGATACAGGCCAGCTTTTTCATTTCCCATCAACCCAGGGCCTCTGATAGGAAAAGGATGAGGGGAAGGGTCGACACTAAGTCATTATCAGGCAATGTTTTTCATCAGTGTGAGGTGCTATGCCACTGAACACAGGTGTGACATATATGTCCTCCCCCCCCCCCCAACCCATCATCTCACACCTGTGTGAGGGTCTCTGCTATGGTTTAACTTTGGACATCCACTTTTCAGTTTATCAAAAATGCCTTACTGTAGTGGTGTTGTACTCAGACTCCATGGTCCCTATCTGTAATCGAGGTTTAGGTCCCCTAACTTGCTTTTACAGTAAGTTACATGTTTGGATTAGCCTTTTATAACATTTAACATAATAGAAGGCATCCAGGCTAGGCCTAGATGAACTTGCATGACTCATAACAAATGCGAAAATCCTTTCTGAACAGCCAAGTCCAGTGTATAATATTAATGTTTGGATCCACAAAAGTTGATCATTCTATAACTATATGTTAATATATATCAGGTGGCTAGCTCCTAGCCAAAGTTAGGCATATTTAGTACAAGGTCTTGTACTGTAATCAAATA
The DNA here is from genome assembly GCA_020650975.1 of Apostichopus californicus. Lineage (NCBI taxonomy): Eukaryota > Metazoa > Echinodermata > Holothuroidea > Aspidochirotida > Stichopodidae > Apostichopus > Apostichopus californicus. The sequence continues at coordinate 19,538 of JAIPMN010002612.1, read as the reverse complement.
TTAGCCTAGCCCTAGCCTAGAACAAAAACCTACTATATTAGTTTGAAGATTAAATTCACAAGTCTCAGACTTAACTTACCTGCTTAAAATGACAATTTCCGTCTATTTTGTCAAAACTCGATTTATGAGGCTACAGTATTTGTCTTCATTATCTATAACTCCAGTTACAGTTGAATTAGTTGATTCAAACGTTGGAGGCTCAGTAGACATATCCTTTTCACGGGTTCTAGTTACACGAAACCAGCCTTGAGCAATTATACTTAGCCTATGCTAATTCATATAACAGAAAAAGTTATTTTAAGAGAAGAAAAACTCACTAATTAATCTCAGGAATTATCTCATTATCGTTTTTCAATTTACCTTTTACAAAAGCGTTTCCTTTTCTTATTAATGAAAACGTCACTCGAAATTCCGGTTTTGCTGCATGCCGAGGTCTCATATAACTTTTAGTAACACTGTTCGGTATGAATGGGTTTCTATCATAGAGTTGGATTCTAAATACAGCAATGAGTTCATTCAATTCCTCACATAGACAAACGTTTATATCCAACTCTGTATGTAGTGTAGTTATAATTCTCATCACATCTCATCACATGATTTGCATCCCGGAACTACATGACAGCGCACTGAGTGACAGAGTATCACTGTACTGTTTAATTTTATACTGTCAACATCTTAGCAGACAGTGTGAATACACCCAATAACTAATAGCCTATGTAGGTGAGTTAGACATATATGGCTTGCTACTATTAAATACCATATAGAATTATTATCATTAAAACTTTAGCTAACTTTATTTTAAGAGGGTAACTCGTTAGGCCGGAGCTAATCTTCCACGAGGCCCTAAAATTATACACAAATATTTGCGTAACATCCTGTATTTGTCGTTAAAAGTTAATACTAACATTATCAGGAAATACAGTTTTGTATATCCTTGCAGGCTGTCACAACGAAACATGGATTCAGATTTAGACGAAGATCTAAATATTGCGGGTGAAAATGAAGTTAATCCTCGCCCTAACGAACCAGGAACATCGCCGGGTCAAGCTATGATGCAAATTCCCTCCCGGCGGTGATAACCCCGAATTATCAAAATGTTAGACTGAGGCAACTGAGCAGCAATATGAAGAAGAGTCTGCCACTTGTAGAGAAGACAAATTAGTTGAAACCTTTGATGATGACATTTCTAGCATATTTAATGCTTGCTGTTCAAACTCGGTTAGTCGAAATGACGCCATGTTGGAAAATGTTTTAGATTTGTTTATCACGGATACAAGAGACCCTGATCGGTTGCCATCTATAGGATAGCCGAGTTTATTTTCAAACTGCAGATAGAAAAGTTGTCTGAAGAAAAAAAAAATGAAAGAAAAACTTGATACGTAGCATCAACCTCAGAATTGTGATCTACTTCAGCCTACTAGAGTGAAGCAGCTCATTTGAAACAAACTAAGAGCAACCACGAAATATAAGAATATTAAATTCCAAGGTCAAGCAAACCGACCAGGAAATATCGCGATAGATATTGTGTTTAGAAAATACAATGGTAACATATTATGTTAATTTTCACCATCAGAGGTTTACATTGAGAAAAAAAAGGAATTTAAGGAAGCAATCGAAATTATTTATAAGTTAAAAGAAACCACATGGGCCAGTTTCTACCGAGAGTATCCCTAGGTGGTTTAGGGTCATGTTAACGGCTTCTGATATATACACTAAAATGTTTGAAGCAAGTACCACCCGTGCCGATGCAACGTTATAGCTGCAAATGAAACAATCACATCTCATCAGAACGGCGGGATGGAATAATGCCCCAATAAAAACCTATTTCGCGAGTTCCTGCTTGCGGGAAGATCACATATACATACATACACACATACATTTCACTGCCCCAATGTTTTAACTAAGAAAAAGTATACACCAGGGCCATTTTTTAACATACCGCGGTCCCCCAGTCCACCACACGGCCCACCCACTCAGCTCATTTGCCGCCACCCCCCTTCCCCTCCCGTGCACCAGTAGGTCTGTTGTTGGCATGTAAACAAATAATGATAACAAAACCAAAAAAATAATTTACACCTATATTTGGAATCATCTATAGGTGCTTTTATATCTTCAATTACCTGTGTAGAACAGTGAATAATGCAGAGCGTATAATGTAACCTTAAGTCTTATTTTCCCCTACAAAGAGATTTTACTGAATAAAATAAATAAAATGTTTCTAGTTTACCCATTTTCTGTGTAAATTTCTTAAACATGAGATTCAAAATACAGAATGTTTAGATACCTACATGACTGGACGTTGAAACTTCAAGTTTCACGTAGTCTATGTACATTTGCAGTTGCAGAGGCTAGCTACGTAACCAACTTATTCTGAGTCTGTCACGGTGCTCACAGGCGCCCTCACTTCGTAGGTACCTACATGACTATACTCCCTGCCACCCTGGTGTGTTGTCTGCCCAAAAAATAACACCTTGAAAATCCAAAAATTCTTCCTTATACTGCAAGCACTCCACGCGCACTTCAATACTGCCTAATTGAAAACAAATGCAGTTCTAGTTGGGTTCATTGTAATTTGTTACTACATTCCCATGATGAAATAACTCTATCGTCAGTCTGTGAGACATCTAATTTTCCTTTAAATACTTCTCTGTGACCATGGAGGTAAAAACTGTGACTAAGAACAATATTGAAAGTACGTCAGAATCTATACATACAGGGGGAGTACCTTTTAAGCAATACTTCTAGCAAGTACCACCAGTACAGTACGTTCTTTGTATCAGGTTTCCGAGCCAAACGATCCACTTGGCTTATTTTCAAGTAGGAATAAAGTATCTGAAGAACCCGGCATTCCTTTTATTCCCCACTCTTTATAACTTGTTCAATCAGGCAAGCAGCGAACAACGACCATTCATTGCATCTACAAAGCACAATACATGACACACACTCGATGACGTCATCAATCGATGTTACAAACGGTAACGTGTATATGATGAACCTGTGTGTAACAGAGATGCGCTATTTGGATAGTATATGCTTGCGTGCCAAAATACTGAGGGGGCTCTGAATATTGTGTATGCTATATTGTGGACGAATTGCGTCAATTTAGGTACTAGGATGATTCAAGTAATTGCAGCATTCATATTGTACTATTGGGTATTTTTCAGGGTGAAACCATTTAAAAGGACGCGATTGCGGAAGGAATGTTGAAAGACCTTTTCTAAGGTTAGTATTAATCGTTTTCCCTCATTTTAACTGATTAAACTATCGCTAATAGTTTAACATTTGAAGGATAATTCCGAAATTTTTCGTAGTAGCGGACAAACGTCTGTTGTTGTTTTCAAATAGATCTATCAGAAGAAACACTTAGGCCTATGTATATTAATACATACATTACATATTCGACGGTTATGCCATCGTTGATATGAGAAAGCCATTTTTAGAATAAAGATTTACAATTACTATGTGTAACTGATATTTCGACGTAAATGTCGCACAGGTAAATCAATATTAACTAGCCGCCATTTCTTAATCTTATTATTATATATTAATTATTTAGATGTTATTTGGGCCTGTTATGGTATATATTCGTTATAACTGATACTGATTTGGGTATAAATCAGAAATTCCATAGTTACGTACAGAAGTCAATATAAGCACGTAAATTGTTTTACTGGCGGGAATTGGTTGTCAAGACGGGACCGTGACAAAGGACCATGAGGTCCATATAACAATGGAATCAGAAGCGGGGGCCTGAATTTGCGAATACACTTCACGTTCCTTTTGCATAGATCTAATCCCCGTAATATGAAGTTGGTATCGATCGCCAGCTAGCTGTGGTACGTAGCAACACAACTCTATAGGCTTAATTAATAGCCTATAGATGTTGATTGTGGATGGTGCCGGGGGGGGGGGTAGAGGGGCCCGACAGAGGCCTGATTCTGTGATGTATTATTAATTGTAAAGATTTGAGCATACGAGAACAAATTTGTAATAATGGCAAGCAAATGTAGTGATTAAACCTCGACAATCTTCAAAAGTCTGAACTGTTTTCTTTTCGCGCGCATATTATTCTAGTGTCGGCGAGACTGATGTAAAACGCTATCGTCGACGGTTATAGGCTTTTGCATGGAGAATGTTTCTATACCTACATTGCCTGTTTTTTATTGCAGTAGGTAGAATTATCAATTGTTAGACTGCCTTTCTTTCGTTCCATATACCAATTAGGACGTTTTACTGGTATTCTGTGCATAACGAGTTAACGACACCCTTTTGGTGTTGACATGTGCATTGTACATATTGAGTCCCCCATATCATTACACTCACTTCCGTTATTCTGCCTTCAGAAATAAATCGCGGCGTTTTCAATCATTCCAGCCATATGTATACTTGTTAGGCTGTTCCAGCCTATATAGCGTGAAATGAAATATTTTCACCACGGCTAATGACAGGTTTGAGCGGGTAGGAGAAACGGCAAATATTTGACAGTTATATTCTAATGTTGAAACAATTATTGTGCAGTTTGAAATTTCAATATAGAGAAGATATCTTCAATCATATAATCAATGTTTTGGTTATTCGTTTGAGATTAATTTGCAAATGTTGGTTATTCGTTTGAGGTTAATTTGCATATGTTGCCACCTACAGAATCATCCCTCACCCTTTTCTTGATATACTTCTCTAGCAAAGTTATATAAATAATAAACAAATATTCATCAAAATGTATCACTGGCCTAATCTTCCACCTATTCTCTCTACTTTTTACACAGAACTGCGGTCACATCACTCAAAATGAAGTCCATTCGTCTTTCAACTATTTATTGTTACATATGTGTTCTTTGCATTGTAATTACGGTAGCGTCGTCTATGGAAACAAACTCAACGAGTCCTGACATTAAAGTTCATAAAGGTGAGGGTTTTGTTGTTTCTGTGGATATTTTGTGTGTGTTGGCGTGTGTGTACGTGTGTGTCAGTGACATGCAAAAAATTCCAGAAGTGAGTGCGGGGAAGGGGTGGGGTCATTCTAATATCCGATAGATGAAGGTATGAGATTCAATGGCGATATGTGCACAGGTTTCTAATTTGGTACATCAAATGGAATTATTGAATTAATTCTTGCCTAAAGACGTATATACTTTGACAGTGTCGCGATATTAATGAGTGCAGTCAAACGATATAAGAAAAATTGAATAGCAGTATGAAGGCAATCTTCCTTCAAAACTGGAACAAGAGTCTTTCATAATTCAAGGTAGCATATTTTGATAGGAAAGTCTCCCTTAAACATCATCATTAGTGCTCCTGAATATGCTAGAATTTCTTGGGGGAATGGTAGTCTTTAAGAGCGTTGGGGTCATGTAGTTAAGGCAATGGACTTGTGATCTATAAGGTTTGCAGGTTCAAGTCCTGGCAAGATCATTATGTTGTGTTCTTAGGCAAGGCACTTTAACTCAAATGCCTCTCTTCACCCAGGTGTATAAATGGGGACATATGTGAGTTAAAACTGTCAGTTGGGCGCTGTTTAGCTGCTGCCATGTGGAGGGATTGTCTCTATGTTTGACAGGTTATCGTTGACCAGGGTAATAATATTGTGATGTGCTTTGAGCACCGTTATCGGTGGATATGTCTGGGCTTTATAAATCCTCAATAATATTATAGCTGTTATTACTTCCATCTTGTCATTCTTAGAGATGGGTTTTGTAAGTACTAAGTCTAAGATATTGAACTTCTTAAAAATGACCTAATACTAGCATTGGTTTTATTATCAACACTGTTCATATTCACCTTGCATATATGAAAATGGAAAGTGTGGGGTTTTCGCTTCCAATTTCGCCTCTATATGACATTAAATATTTCCCAAACAGAAAAGTCCTTGCTTAGAGATTTGTTTCGTAAACAAAATATGGTTGCTAGGTTTCATTTCTCTGTAAGGATTTGACTCATATATAATAAACAGGGTTTTGGTCATTCATAAACTTAATACTTGTAGCCCTATTTCATTTCCAATTTAAACATTCACTGAAGTGTTATTCGCACATACTCCAGGGCATATCAATCAGTACTACGCATGCGCGGTCTCTATTGATTGTTTTATAACAATGACTTTCAGAAAATCGTTGTTCAATACCATAAGTCCATAACTGATGATATGTTATATAATGACGTTATTTATATTTCCTAACCTTTTCTGATATTTGTACTTTGTCCTTTCAGGACTCAAGAGAGAGGAAAAAGCGGCCATCTGGGCTGCACTTTTCGGCGGTATTGTATTCTTTGTCGGTTTGGGAATTTTCGTCCACGGTTTCTTTGTGCGTCAGTTTAGTGAAGATTATGAGTATATGAATCGTATCGGCACCCTCCAGGATGAACATAGAAGGCCAGTGGCAACAAAGTAATACCGGACAGCTACTACACCACACGACGATATAATCGCGATGTCATTATCATGACACCGAAAAATGATATTATTATACGGTTTTACGGTATATATGGTAAAGAACGAACGCCAATGTCAAATGTACACATCACTTTAAAGTATACATATAAGGGGTTGAAACAATCATGCCGAACACAGAAAGCGTCAATTTATCACAGTCTTCCAAGCAGAGAAAGGCGGGGGGGGGCAGGTGGTACTGTGAGGACAAGTGGCAGTTCCCCTGTACCTCCTCGACGTCCGTCCCTCTCCGCTCCCTTATTTTGAATATGAATGTATAAACCGTTGATTGGGAGATGTATTGATGAAAGACCTGCGGGTCAATGATTCTTAACAAACGTTGCTTTTGGGGGCGGGGGGGGGGGCGGGAAAGTTGGACGGGTAATACGAGAAAGGGAAGAGAGGGGTGGGGTGAAATAAACAGACGCCCTTCTATATCTACCCACATAACATCTTGATACTGTTCTTCGGACTAATAAACGAAAGGATAAATGTACCAGGCTCAATGTTAGATCAGTCTAGATGGTTTGAAACTTTAATTGTTAATTGTGTATATAATGGAGAGTAACGGGTATGATGTGTATACTTTGCATATAATCATGCATAAAATTTGTGCATAAAATGCATTTGTAAAAGTTCTGAAATAACATGCTGGTATTTTATATATTTTTGTTCGTCTGTGTACACTTCGAAATTGCAGTTTGCGTTTTTCACTCGTAATAAGACAGAGGACCCAAAAATCCTCGTATGAATAGGGGGAAACCGTCGGTATGTGCATGTTGAAGTCAATTCTCATGTTTGCAGTGCAACACATTACATGAATAGGGGAAAGCCGTCGGTATGTAGGCCTACATGTTGAAGTCAATTCTCATATTTTGCAGTGAAACACGTAAAATGAATAAGGGAAATCCGTGGGTATGTGTTGCAGTAAATTCTGAACTATTGACCTGCTCTTGTGATTTGAGTCTTTAACGATATGCCATAGAAGACAGGAGTTGATCAAGGCCTTTGCAAGAAAGAGGGGTATTAAGCCGGGTCACTTATGCGTGTTCCTATGCATAAAGGAGGAGGGGAGGGGGTCTTTGGATCCACCCCAGAATAAAAACATCAACATTTTCGACTTGGAAAATGGTGCATTCTGGGGCATATTTAAGTTATAAATGAGATTAACACGCAACATTATGGCAATAAATGCATGTTTTATATTCGGTGTTACTTAGCCCCATTTGATATTACTGCGCACTAAAAGTGACTGAAAGGTCTCAAAATTACTTCTGACCTGAGTTTTTATGTTTTATATTCTTGACATTTTATGGCATCCTAGCATGTTTAACGCCAATACTGTTAGGCATTCACTTTTACGAGGCAAACCAGTACATATAGGTCGGTAACCAGGGAGTTGTTAGTCTAATAGCAACTCTTTGTTTAGCCTAACTATATGCTTTTAACGGTTGTCTTTGGGTTCATTTAGCGAACGTGAAATATTTCTATTCTCAGACCGTCTTGCACTTTCTACAATTTGTAACATGCAGTAGTATATTTTAGCCACTTTTATGTATATTCACTTTCTTCTATTATAATGGAAAGTATTTCCAAGGAAGTAGCGCTACCTCCCTGGTATTGCGAATAGGACTCGAGCCATATCGGGAAGAATTATACTTTCCCGTTAATATTATGCTGTACATAAATATGGTGGGTTCTTATTATGTTATGTATGCTGTTTCAGAAAAAAAAACTGGTTCTAAAACTTGCTAATATAAAAGCAACCGTTACATTTGCACAGCTACTATCTCAAAAGTAGCGCACTGGTACGCACGGAATTCGTTTCGTGGAAAGTTAAACATGAAATACTAATATTTGTTTTATATGTTACTCAGATTATGTTCTTACATTTAGCCGACATCACCAGCCCGGTCACATGGGTCTTTAATCTTACATTCTATTCACATGACTAAATAAAGGTAATTTGCATAAATGTGTAGTGTTTACTTAAATTTATATTTGTAGAGTTTAGGATCGCACAGACATGGATTCAGCACATGATTCAACTCGCTATTCAATTTAAATTTGAATCGCCATAGGATAACAGCAAGCACAGTCATTACGCGTGTAGGCCTATATGACGGATTGCGAGCGTTCTTCAGCTTTCTGTCTTTATAATTTGCTTGGTTTGTTTGATATCTTTTGATTTTATAATCGATTAGTTCAAGACACATTAAGAGGTTGATAAGGAATTTTAAGAAGAGAATAATGCACATAATTTGATAAATACACATGCAGCTTAAATAAATATTTTCCATGCGTCATTATTTGTTCTATTTTTGTGTGTGTGTTTGTATGTTGGTATTTGTGTTTTTATCCATCCCGAATGATAACTTGGTCCACAGATGTCCAATGTAGGCCTTCTGGCCCACAACCAAGGCAAAATGCAGTTTGACCCTCAGCGAAACTTCACATCTAAACACAAAAGGTGAATAATTTGCCTCTGTTTAATGCTATTGCATTAAGTTGATCATAGTTAACCCTGGTCGACCATCATGTTAGGTGATCTGGATTCCTGCTAAAAATTGAGGGGTAACAATTTCAAAAGGGTTCCTGTACTTCCCAAGCTGGATCTGAATACCACGTTTGAGCTCAACAAAGATGTACTTTTTTATTTATCGTTTTTACAACTTTGACCCAAAATGAACATTGAACTTCACAGCAAATAACAGGGCTCTTGAACTCAATAAGACGGATCCCACATACCAAGTATGAAGTTAACCTACCATTAGTTTTGAGTTACGGTGTTTCATACACACGAAACAAAACACACCATCGCATAGATTTCTTCTGTCTCCGGCCCAGATATAAAAAACAGAGTACAATAAATATGAATGTTGTCAAAAACATTTATTTTTGTCTCCACTGAATGACTCATGGAAATTGATCTGATCATAAGAATCATTCTTTTTACACAACAAATAATTGGTGCTTCAATTCCTATGGGGTGTTATATTCTAACTTTAGTAACAACAAATCTGTCTAAACAATGGAAAATGTCTATTCCCCATGTCTCACAAAACCCCTTAACCCACCACCCCTCCCCCTACTTACCCTATCATCCTTCCCAAACTGTTCCTGGGGTAACTTGGCATTGTTAAAGTTTGCAACTAAAAATCCACAAGGAGATCACACAGTGAACACATGACATGAGGGTGATAGGCACATGATGACTTCATGATCACTGAATGACGAATGCACAGTATGCTAGTCACATGACAGATGTACAATGGTCACTTCACTAAATAGCTTTAAAATCACTCCCATATTGGAACATTTGTAGTTGGCTTCAATCTGGTGTGAAAATCCAGTGCCTGCAAACCATATTCTGAGTTCCACATAGGATTCTTCATGAGATTAAGACCGGCCACAGTTGAAACTTTCCGTACTCCAAACTAAAAGTTTGGGAATATTTTATATCTCAACTTTCATAGTCCAATATGCTAAATGCAGTCTCCTAATTTGCCCAATATGGCAACATACTGTACAATGAGAGAAGCTTTATGATTCCTCCAGTGTTTACACTGGTGGTCAATGTTCCATCGGCTGGTCAGTTGGCTCCTGGGCAGCAGGGGCCTGTTCGTCGGCATCCATGGGTGAGGCAGCTGGTTCCTCTCCTTCTGCTGCTTTCGGTTGCTTCTCTCCCTCGATGCCTTCAAGCTGAGATGGACCGTCGTTAAGGAAGAAGAACTCAAACATATAGGTATTAGAATTAAAGAGATCGCTGTCTGACCACTTCAACTTTTTATCTCAAAATCATACTTTTCTATGTCCAATTTTTATTTTTTACCTGTTTAATTGTTTCTTCAACATTTTAACTTTTGACATAGCAACTTTCTTTTTTAATGTCCCTTCTCAGCCAACATAATACTGCAAAGCATTTGGAAACAAACAAGCCAAAATTGTAAGAAAGATTTTAAAGTTATAACTACATTTGAGTCCCTTCAATTAAAATCTTTCTTTATCTTCAGTCAAAAGGATACAAAAGTCTTTACGTCGTCCTTCTCGTAGATTTGGAACTTCTGATCTTTACCAACCACAGATACCGAACAATTCTGTGAGAGAAATTAAGTACATGTGAAGACTCAGCACTATGGGGTGGGGAGGGGGTGGGGAGGGGTTATTGTTACCTTTTCTGAATGGAAAGCTTCTAAGCCTGTACAGGTCAAACAAATCATCTAATGCTTCTGTCACCTTATGCTTTAATTACTGTACTGTTCAGTAGTATGGAATGTTGTTACATATGTAACTCTCAATAATGGACAGTTTCGGGACTAAACTTTGAAAGAAGTAGTACAAATTCTTTGGCTCCTCTGGACTTTGTAAACCAAAAGTTCTGGTCATCCAAACTTGTTCATTTAAATTAAGGGATCGGTGATCAAAATATGATGCTATGCATCACACAATGTTCGAGGGATTATTTCTTCTCAAACAATTGTGATCCAGAAGATAACTAAATGCTACAAAAGTGGGCAGACATTTTACATTCACTTTGTTATGTTATTATGCAGCCATTATGTACTTGTACTATGTAAGAAGCACGACCCACTTAACCCTATTGAGCCAACCGTAGACTATCAAGAGTGATGGATAAATATCCATCTACAACTTCATAAACGTGACACCTTTATTTGTTTTAATATGAGGGGGACCAGGATACATTGGAAATGCATTGTCTATTGAGAAGGATAAGTTTCATAGGTGTGGGAGGGGGATACCTAAGGTAGGGATGTGGTTAGGGGTACTGAAATGTTTCTGGTAAATTGCTGCTATGCGACAAAGGGGAACAAAGGTTTGCACATAAATAAGTCCACTTTGGTGATCATGTGCCACTTCCTACCTTCAAGTTGAGTTCTGTTTCACTGGGGAGCGTCTCTCGTAAAGCTCTCAGGCCATGTTTGACCAATTCTTCCAAAGAGCCTTTGAAGAAAAGGAGAAGAGAATTGCATGAAAATTCACACAAATGACATCGTATTCGTATATGTTGTGGGCTTGTGGCTATTCGGGTGTCATCAAATACCAGCTTCTTCAGCCCTTTTGCCAACAACATATCCGGAGGTGTGCAGGGCTCGAACCTGTAATCCTTAGATCACCAGTCCACTGCCTTAACCACTTGACCACAACGCCCCCTGCAAACCAATACTTATGCTAATCCATCCCATTACTGAGACTTATGTATTTCACAATTCATTTGATCGGTCATGTGACTGCCAGCTACAGTTAAGTCAAGTATTTCCAAACTCAACTCATAACAGCTGTGTCATGATCAAAGTTTAAGAACCAGAATTCAAAATAAAAATACAGATAAATCACTCACAGTCTGGAAACTCTGTCATCTTCTTTTCGAGGTAGGTTCTGGCTGACTGAGATCTCGCTCCAATAGCCATACACTTGCAATCAAAGTAATTTGCTGACGGACAGGTCTGGTATATATGAGGTCCCATTTCCTGAAAGGAAAAATTCCAAAGACTTCAATGATTAAAACTGGAATAATTAATATGATTGTTTTTTGAAGGAATCACTAAGTAAAGAAAAAGAAATACAAAACAATGTGGCCACGAAATTCCTGGTATCTCTCAAATTAGTCAAATTTAAGTCCATTTATTAAGAGATTATAAACAAGAGTTTGTACCTCATCGTGGAGCACAAAGTCTTATCTGTATCAACTTTTCCACTTCAGTTGTCTCTGATACCTGAGTCACAACTGTATTTTGATTTTGTCCTTTTAAGGGTGCAGCACTACTGCAAGTAACCAAATAGTTTTGACACCATATGAATGAATGGTTGGAATGTTTTAAAAAAAAAAAAATTGATTTAAAGAAATTTTATCTAAAAGAAAAGTTTATGTATAAAACTAATTGTAAGCAACATGCTATCAGATGGCATAACTGGAAATCTTTATTTGAAGTTTAATGATTTAATTGTTATTGTTGATAATATTGACTAATGATCATAATGTGTATGTTATTATGAATTGTACATTGTTTGGACTCTTGATGGAATGATAATAAAAAAAATAATAAAAATAAATAAATAAAAAAGTGGTTGTACTGTCTTGTCACAAAATACATATAAAATGCATATATAACATGACTACTCACATCATAACCAGCTACGAGCAGGCCAACACCAAACGGTCTTCCTCCGTATCTTTGCGTCTGCATCTGAGATTTGTTGCCGACGGAGGACACCAGCCTGGATACCGCGAGGGGCATGTCGTAGGCATATCGAGAATTTAAACACTCTGTCCTCATGAACTTACTGTGATACACAAAACAAATATAAGAAATTTGCTATTTGACTCTCAGAAAGTAGATTAAATATCTCAACTGTTTAATTTTTTTTCTGAAAGGAAATTTCCTACAATTTCATTTAATATGTCCCTCTATGGATTGAAGCATAAAATACAATGACTTGTTTGCTTAATTGCTGTTGGAAAATAAATCAAATATCTGGGTTTTTTTTCTGAAGGACTTTCCTTTTGAACACAAATATCAACACATAGTATCGGCCGACCGCACTTTAATAGCATATATACCTTGACCTACTTTACGATGGGTACATGATGAAAAAAAGGAATTTTTAAAGACCAAATTTTTAGTGAAGTGAGTGAAAACTGAGTGGATGATGATATTGCAACATAACAGCAGGAAGTTTTTGGACCAATGGATTGTTCTCAATTAATGGAAAGTGTGTCAGAATGGGTAGTTGGGGGACATGGGAAGTGGGAGAGGCATTCAGGATTTATGTCCGGTTGAACTTAACTAGAGTGTTCATCTGAAGTAAGTAGTTCTCAGCTAGAGCTATCAATCCACACACTGTACCAAAACTTTCAATTTGTTACATTATGAAAAAGACATAAACACTGTGAAAAAGGCAAGTAAATTGTTTTAAATGACCTTACAAGAAAATATATGGTATGAAACAAAGAAATCGAGTATCTAAAAACCGGTCAGCAATGAAAGGACAATCCTCTCTGGTAGTAATATATCACTACTTGTAAAGTTAATGAATGTTTGGATGGCATTACCATGCAATTTAAATTCGGACCATACCTACCATGCTATATCTCTAGATGAAACAGTTACAAACACACACTCGCACAGACAAATCATTATCTCTTATAGGCCATTAATATCACACATCTTGATCTTACCTTAATAATCTTGCATCAGATGTCAACCCAGCGATAGAAATACCAACATGATCGTCAATCAAAATGATTTTTTTCTGGTGAGCTGAAAGTTCGGATGAAGCTCTCTGTGGATGGCAGTCACAAAGATTTGTTAATGATAATATTTAGCAAGCACTTAAAAATGATCAATTATGGTTAACATGATCACTTTGAGAGAGTAAACAAGAAATTTCCATCGCAGATACTTAAATCATAACTTAAAACGGCAGGCACTCTACTGGTTCAAATCTTAAACTTAAGAGCAGGACTGCTTTATAGCATTATTTCACAGTAAATAAAATAAGGATAAGCTCACAAAAAATCCCCTTCTTTAAGATTTTTTTCATGTAAATTTGTTCTTCCTTCCTTTTTATCTTTCATATTGGACAGCAGGTGAGCATTTCAGAGCACACATGTTGTATAGCAACTCTTTGCTTTCTTTATCAATAGCATGTAAACATTCGAAATTTAAAAAAATAAAACAAAGTGCCATATAGCAAAGTCTTACTTGAACATTCAATCTTTATAACAACTGCAATCAAACTTAACAATTTTTTTCAGAAGAATGATATATACCTTTAGTGCAACAAGGACAGCATGTGTTTTGGATTTCAGACCAACGGTGGCTGAACCCTGCTTCACAGCTTCCATTGCATATTCAATTTGATGAATGCGGCCCTGTGGACTCCACACAGACACATCGTTGTCATATTGGTTACGAAACTGTAGATGACAAAGAGAGTTAAACAGCAAACAGTTAAACTTAAGTGAAGCATTTGGATGTTGGCTGGTTGAAAGTAAATCTCAATAAATTTTACTAATAAAGGGTTACTTTTACCTAGCCTATGGACATTCATGATGGTCATGTTCACCAGATCAAACAGTCATATGTTAGTGCTGGTTTTTATGGCTCCAACAGTGCTAACATTACAATATGAGTTCTCTAGTCTAACGTAGAGAACTCTTAATATGGCCTGCATCGTAGTCCTTCATGTAACATACTCCAATCCATACCACAGCTATTGTCAAAATCTTGACCAGCGGATTGCTGATGGGCTCCTTCTACTAGTAGCATGGACACTTCGAAGTTCAGACACGTAAGCCTTGAAACACCCCAAAACTATAACTTCCTTTTATTGGCAAATATGTAGGCCTAAGTACTTGCTTGCACACAGGTCATTTTGAAGAGAAAATAACTGTAGCTTCGTAGTTTTTCGTTAAATTGGCTCTAGCTGTAGGTTATGTTTAAATTGTGTATTTCTTAGGGGTGTCCGAACTTCGCAGTATTCCGAACTTCGCAATACTGACTATACAAGTTAGGCATATGGCTTGACAGTAACGACTAACGCTAACCTCAGAGCTAATGTAGCCTAGCCTATATAAATACGTTAGGTATTGTCCTAGCCTATCTTAGTTGTGGTTTTGTGTTGGTGCCTTCGCAAAACTCTACCGAAGCACAAGAGCAAATATCAATAACGTAGCTTTTTATCAGATTTCGAAAAATTCGACCAAATTAGTATCAAAATAAATAAATACCATGCTAAGGAACTTTCTAAACGTTTACGAAATGATGATAGAAGTCGACTTTCTACGATCTACAGGCTTGCAGTTAGTGGATGAGAAAGCAAGTTTTCGCTTTTCAGGGGCTAGGGTGTATGTAAGTGTGAAAGAACCCCTTGCGTTGCGAGCTCGCATCGCGTAAACTATCATGCATGTATACAAAATTATGATCACTTTTTTCACGTGTATCTTTGCTGGCTGTTTTTAAGCCAATCACAAGCCTAGGAACGGAAGGGGTAAGGAAGGGAGAACTGACAGTAGTATATTTTCTGCCCCATCCCAACAGACTCACGTACACAAACACCTTTCACTCATTGAGTGATAACTATAGCGAGATAACTATTGTGAGTTAAGTATACTCCTTGGGACAAGAGAGCGTACCCCAGGCAACAAATGGCAATGTTCTAGTTTTTATACCCCCTATTGCTTACTGAGTAGGCCTACCTACGAAAGTAGAAAGAGTCTCTTGGATAATATACGAAATATGACTTTACTAAAAGCGCTATAAATACTGTTAAAATGGTTCGTTTAAATCGCGTGTTGCAATGGGACCTATATTAAATTTTTCTGGAAAAGGGCACATTGGGACCTCGTTGGCGTTATGTACCCTATCTCACCTCTCTCGGGGTTCATCCTGACAATGTAAGTATTCTATGTTATATTTTAATTGGAATTTATATAAAGGTTTAACATGTAACAGCAGTCTCGTAACGATATACTAAAAGATCATTGACAATATACACCGTTGAAGAATGGCATATATTCTTTTAAATTTAGTTTCAACCTAACCAACTAGGCGGCCCATGGACGACTGATTGAATATCCAGAGGTTCGAAACCAGAAGGCCGTCATTCCACTGTAGTGGCTTTTGCCATCTGTATAGTATGGAACGCCAAAAGGACCACAGGTGTCGCTGCTACCCTAAATAGGAGGTGCTACTACCCTAAACTCGAGGTTCTACTACCCTAAATAGGAAGTGCTACTATTCTAAGCAGAATGTGCTCCTATACTCCTAGGAGACGATGCTGCTGTAAAAACTGTCGCTACAACTCTAAATACGCGGTGCTACTATGCTACTACTACAGGCGGCGATGCTACGTACTGTAAATTAGTGGCGCCACTACTCTAAACGGAAGGTGCTAAGTATGGAGTGCCAACAGGACCACAGGTTGCGTTGCTACCCTAAACAGATGGTACTACTATACCCTAAACAGGAGGTGCTACGGTACTACCCTAAACAGGAGGTGCTACTACTCTAAACAGGAGGTGCTAATACCCTAAACAGGAGGTGCTACTACCCTAAACAGGCGATGATACTACCCTACACAGGTGTTACTATCCAAAACAGGGGTCGATCTACTTTGTAACTACGACCCGTTTCCAAAGCAAACCGAAGTGAAGGATAATGCCATTACAAATCTGCTGGTTATTCTTTGCGGATACGTACACCTGCCATTCGGCCGCATTAAAGAGATACAATGTTTCAGAGAAAGGTTAATTTTTAGCCGCTTAACACATTTGAGAAATGTTTAATGGATACAATTTTCTGGACGGAAGTCAAAATGATATCATGAGAAACAAAAGACAAGGCTCTTTCAACCCGTCTGCCAGTACAATGTTAAGTAAAACTAGATGCAATACCATTCATGCCAAATTTTACCTGCCCAAGTTAGAGAACATCAACGTTCTTATTTGCTATATGAAAATCCTTTTACTGATTGCGTGCTGCATTCAAAATTACTACTAAAAGTTATATCGACCGGGAAGCTGTAGCTAGTTGCCGACCATTCAGTGACAGGCTTACAGAATAACATGCGAGAATTTGTGTTAGGTATTCCTATAATTATGTTTCGTGTATAGTTTAGAAAAGGAAGAAGATATAAAATATAGCCATTAATGATTTACGGCGGGGTGTCGATCCAAAAAAGTGAAGCTGGCTCTTTGTTTTCCCCTACGCCTAATTTTGCCAGGTAAGGGTGATATCACAAGTACATCTAGTTTCACCATCTGCTTGTGTTCACGGAATATGGGATCGAATATCGCCGCCTGTAGTAGCACCGCCTTTTTAGAGTAGTAGCATCACCTTTTTACAGCAGCATCGTCACTTAGGAGTAGTAGCACCTCCTGTTTAGAGTAGTAGCACATCCTGTTTAGAGTAGTAGCACCTCCTGTTTAGAGTAGTAGCACCTCCTGTTTAGAGTAGTAGCACCTCCT
>JAIPMN010002611.1:720-32002 GCA_020650975.1 Apostichopus californicus | reverse complement strand
AAAATTTCTGGTTTTTATACCCCCCCCCCCCCCAGATCACCGGAAATGGCACTTCTCGGGCTTGAAACTGACCAACCAGATGTACACTTTTTGCCTGAGAACCAAGTATTTCCAAATAGTTTTTTTTCATCTATAAACTTTTTGAAGATTGTCACCAGTCACACATCATGTTCGACCTCATCACATCTCCTGTGGATCATTGCTTTTGTAGGTGATTCTACGTCGCGGCCCACAATACCCGTCAGCCCCACTTTTCAAGGTTTTAAGCCCATTATATGTTCAGAATTTGAAAATTTATATTTCTCGTGAATAAATTCACTTCAAAACATACCCATAATGTTGCACAAAATTTAATCTATGGACAACCGATATAGAAAAACCCCTTCAACCCCTAACAGACCGGTCAAGATTGCACGAGTAGAGGGAAGTATGATGAAGATGTTGGTCAGGAAATTTTCGAAAATCAGTTACAGTTAATTTATTGGTGTACAAATATTAAAACCTCTTACAACGGCTACTATAAAACTTCATTGAGGTAAATAAAAAAAATACCAGATATTTCCGAAACCGAACACTACACACATCGACAGTTTTGAGCATGGGCGCAGATCAGTCTTGGATAATGGTGGGGACGCGCCGTCTGTTCTCTGATACTATCTAAGCGGAGCGCGACCATGGGTTCGCGCGTAGCGTACGATTTTTTTGGGCAAATATAACCTCCCAGATCGCCGGAAATAACACTTCCCAGATCTAATGATGCTCCCAAACCTCCTTAAGTTTTAGATTTCATGGCTTAGAAATTTAGTTTGGGGAAATACATGGGCGTCTGCAGAAAAAAAATAAGGGGACCAATAATCCAAGTAGACTTTTGTATACGATGGGTCTGGGATCCTCTCCCCTGCAGAAAACAATTATAGACTGCTGCAAATGCGATTTCCGTCCTATATTTAACAACAGTGGATAAAATATAATAAAATGAGACATGCTGCATGTCATTTGCACAATGCTGGATCAAACTGCGCCAAAGTTCAATACAGGGGAACTTGAAATGCAGCTATTGGTCAAGACAAATTGGTGGGGACACGGTATGTCATGTCCCCACTACTGAAATAGTTGGTGGGGACGCGTCCCGCTGTCCCCACCAGGATCTGCGCCCATGGTTTGGAGGCTGTTCATCCTGGAACGTCATTTTCATGCTCACTGATATGATGTGATATCTGCTGTTTACTTAACAAATTCGAATAATTGAAATGAGACTGAAATAAATAACTTTGATCTTTTTATTGTACAATGCCCCACATTCTTTTCATTTCATAGACGCACAGTTTCAAGTTCAGTACACACTGGAGGCTTCGATTTTCTATCTGCCTTTAGTTTAGGGAAGATCTTGGGATTTTCATCCCTTGATATCGCTGGATATTGCTAGATATCCATACAGTTCAGTGTCCTTGGGATTTCTTGGGATTTTTCGGGGCCTGATCTTGGGAAATTAAAAAATCGGGAGTGGTCACACTCCATTTAGGTCAGTGCACGACATCTAGACGTCTCTTGTTTTTGCCGTTTTTTCTACTCCCTCCTTTTCTCCCTTTTCTCTCTTTCTTCTTTTTCTTTTCCCCTTCCTTCCTCATTTTCTTTCCCCTCTTTTTTCCTTTTTTTCTTCTCTCTTTTTTTCTCTCCTCTTTTTCTTACCCGGGGGGCGCGCGCCCCCAACGCCCCCCCTCTGGATACGCGCCTGTACATACATACATACCATGCCGCGTTGGGGTTCGGAAGGTTTCTTTTTATTCTTTCATTAAACTACTCATAGGTGTAAGAACACACTGAAGTCGTACGTATGTATGCCACCGGTGCCCACTGTAAATATTCGGTGGTTCAGAGCAGGGGGGGGGCGATTTGTTTCAAATATTGGGGGGGGGGACATTTGCTTGGGTGCAGGCGCATTGCAACTTTCATCCCCAAAATTATTCGTGCGCTTCGTGATATTTTGTATATTACTATCTAAGCGGAGCGCCACCATCACTTGGCACGCAGCGTACAAGAACATTTATGGTTTGATAGCCCCCCAGATCACCGGAAATGGCACTTCTCGGGCTTGAAAATGACCAACCAGATGTACACTTTTTGCCTGAGAACCAAGTTTTTCCCAATAGTCTTTTTTTCAACCATAACCTTTTTTAAGATTGTCACCAGTCACACATCATGTTCGACCTCATCGCATCTCCTGTGGATCATTGCTTTTGTAGGAAATATACTACGTAACAGCCCACAATACCCGTCAGCCCCACTTTTCAAGGTTTTAAGCCCATTATTTGTTCAGAATTCACTTCAAAACATGCCCATAATGTTGCACAAAATATCATCTATGGACAACCAATATAGAAAAAAAACCCTTCAACCCCTAACAGACCGGTCAAAATTGCACGAGTAGAGGGAAATAAGATGAAGAATGTTGGTCAGGGAATTTTCGAAAATTCAGACACAGTTAATTTATTGGTGTACAAATATTAAAACCTCTTATAACGGCTACTATAAAACTTCGATATCATAAAAAAAATTACAAAAATATGCTCGAGGGGGGGGGGGGGCGGTCTCCCCCTTCGCTCCCTGGCTACGCGCCTGCGGTTAGAAATCTTGTAGGAAACAGGCCAAATGGAAACCCAGTGAACCCATATCGATGTGGATCATACATGATTGTACGTATTTACACTCATACAAAAGAGATGTACTTATGATAATAATCATGAGTGACAAAAACATGCTATACGGTCACAGGTCACAGAAACGACCACGAACTTACGAAGAGTCATTTACCTCATGCAGCATGTGTTGGATGAAGTTTTAGCCACCGCCAAATATGATTTGGATAAATATTCTTACGCATTATTTTCTATTTATAGCCACACAAAAAGACTATGCCACCAAATTTTGGGGGGAGGGGGGATAATAGATACTATATCCCCACCTAAAATAGTGGGGGACATGTCCCCCGTCCCCCCCCCCCATGCATGATCGCCGCCCATGGTTCAGAGGCAATATTCTCTGCATTTCAGCCACGCATCTGTGGTCGGTACGCGTATAGGATTTCAGATTTAGGGGTGCATTAAATTGACCAGTGGCGTGAGCCGGATTTCAGATGTGGGCGGGCGGAGTCTTAATTTCACCCGATTGACCGGTAGTCAGTATAGGCCCCAAATTATAGCACGTTATAATTGCTAGATGGTTCCCAACAATATACTTACCTAGTTTCCTGGACTGAGGTCTTTACTCTCCAAATTGTTCTCAGACATTTTTAAGGAACACACAAGATGTCTGATTGCCCCAGTGAGGAAAATTTCCTCAAAGGTTGTCATAAAAACAGTTTAAGAATTTTGACTCAAGGTGACCATATTTGAATATCTGGCATATTTGGGGCTAATACAGCATACCTTTAACTTTGTTGTTCGGTCTTTGAACTAGCCATATGTTTTTTACATATCAGAAGCAACGATCGAAGCAGTGAAAGTTTAGTTGAACCGGGATGTACTATAGAGAGCCTGGCATATGCAGGGTAAGAGGTATAGCGTGCAAAGAGGGATTGAGTTAAAGCAATAAATATAAATTTCAATATGTGGCGCATTAATGTAAGGGAGATCTTGGTGAATGAAAGAGGGTGTGGCCATGGGATCGTTCACACAGATTTAAGCCCCACCGCAGGGCTCGGGAGGGCAGGGGAAGCTGTCTGAGGTTCTTCCCAGAACTCCGAGAAATACGGTAGTAGACTATAAATTATGTCTATAATAATGTCCAAACGCATGGTTGCGCTATACTAGCAACAATAACTCACCTACTTGAGGTTGAAAACTAGTGTACAATCCTTCTAATGAACCATTCTCCACTTACTGACGATGGAAGGTGGGGTCGGGTCAGTGGCGGAGCTAGGGGTATTGGTCAGGGGGGGTCGAGTATGGTCCCTAGGGGCGCTTTCGACACTATCTAAGCGGAGCGCCACCACAGGTTGGCGCAGAGCGTACAGCAAATTTTTGAGTAAAGATACTCCCTAGGTCGCCGGAAATGACCCTTTCCAGGCCTTGCTAATTTGCAGATAAACGAAGAATAAATAGGTGTCCATGATCTCCAACAAAATGTGACAAATGTCAGTAGGTAGATGAAACCGCAATAAAATAGTCAATAATCGCGAATAAGTAAAAAGGTAAAAAGCTGAAAAGGGCGCCAGCAGTCCATTTGAGTCCGTCAGGGGGGGGGGCATCCGCCCCTCTGACTGTATGGACGCTCCGCCACTGGGTGGGGTAGCCTTTGAGCACGTCAATGAAGTTGACGGCAAGATAATGTGTTGCTAGTTATGCATGATATTGATAACCCCATTGCCACGGTAAAGTAACTTTTTATAAGTTGCCCTCTTCCCCGTTAACCGATAAACCGTACGTCGTAAATTATGGACAGACGGTGGTGTTCCTTCCTAGCTTATACTGAATCATATTCCATCAATTTTACCCAAAATGTTAATAACTAATCATATCTTTACGATAAAGTTTTAAATTTATCCCGACGAAGAAAAGGTTCGACGCCAGGCTTTGGAGTACTGGAGTTGCTGCCGTAAAATTATACTGCGCAGGCGCACCGTCTAAAGCACGCCCTTTGTGTGGTTTCGTTTCACGTACGCGTTATGTACGAAGTCCGTACAACCGGCCATGATAGATCTAACACACATAACTGGTGTTACAAACGTACACAGTAGTACATGTATAGTGTGCGACAACTACGTATACTTACTTGCGCGTGTATGGTAAATAGTTACGTGCCAACTTGAGTCAGCAGATGGTGAATGAGCCGACTCACACTCCAAAAAACACGTATTTTTTCATATTTGAGCCAAAATGGATTACACATAATGTTGCCAGACGAAGCATCATAAACAATGCGACTTGGATGGAGGGATTTGGTCCGTGGATGAGATGACTGCTGTGCGATTTGAGTGAATTTTAGGTAATGACTTAGTAGAATGATTTGGCGGCTTATCATGCATGATACTAGCCATGCGCAATGCATTGTTGGAAAGATTCACTATTACCGTACTATACAGTGATGCGAGGAATGCCATACCAGTATCAATGTTAGGCATGAACCTAGCCTAACCAACCTTGAATTGAGGTCAGCCAAGTGATTGGTAGAGCTACAGGATATATATATGCTTAGGCCTGGCCTAGCTTTGTCATCTCAGGATTTTATGCTAACATTTCTCATTTAGGGCTAGCATTACTATACGGCATAGCCTAACGTAGCGCCGAAGCATAACGTTACACTAGCCTAACTCATTCACTGAAGTGCCGGTCCCATTCTCAGTCCGTACATTTTAGCACATTACTTAAGCCAGTTTACTTATGCTAGGCTAATTTTCCTAGGCTACAGAAAAGTTGCAAACAATTTATACTGGGATAAGCATAGATTAGTTTGGTTACTTTTATGGGATGTCTCAGTGCCCTGGGACTTGGGAGTGACTTCCAGTTGTACACTCTTGCATGGGTGTGTGGGCATGACAAGATTCCAATTGCCAGATGTTAACTATTGCAAAACCTGTGAGAAGGCCTTGTTAACATCACTTGTTGTAACTTACACATCAAAGCCCTTCCTGTTTAAAGCTAGAGATTTTAAACTTTAATCTAGGCCTAGAGTCAATGTGACAATGTGACCTTGCAGTTACTCAGGGCATGTTCACCCTGTTTTTCAAAGTGGCTATTCTTACGACGAGTCGTAAGAATAATTGCCGATTACACATGCGCAGTTGCTATTTTACAACCCTGAGTACTATTCTTACGACCATGAGTAACAATTATTTCCAGTTAGGGTTAGGGATAGGATTAGGGGTTAGGGTTACCCCTACTACATGCACAGTTGCTTTATTTATTTTACTGGGCATGAATTCGCCGATGTCGTAAGAATAGTTTATAGATAATTGTTACGACTAGTCGTAAGAATAGCCACGGCCCCTGTTTTTATCTCATAAAGAGAGTGGTTATAGGACAGGGTGGATTTACATTCATATTTGTATTGCCTTACTTATGAGGAGTAATTGCGTGTCTAGTCTGCATCATATTTATTCGGTAGATCTACCTCGCGCTAGCGCTATAGTTGCGAAGCCTTTATATTTTGACCATATACAGCTCACACGTCTAGGCCATTTACTTGATTTACTGGGTTCGTCAATTGAAATAGTCAGAGGGGCGACTGGGTCGTCAGAGGATCATTTAGAACATAGTTGTTGAGAGTAAGTATAACTTAAAACTATATTTAACCTCTTCAGTGGGAATCACAGACTGATTTGTCAGAAAAACCTGTCAAAGACATGTAAGAGTAAGTTTTACAGATGAGAGTACTGTTAAGAGCAGTTATGTTACCAATGCGAACAGAGAAAATGGAACAATCTTGTACAAGTTGCATGTTCCATTGTTCAGTTGTGCATAAGTATAATGTCTATAATAGATTGCTGAATTCTGTGCTATTGAACTAGCAGACAAAATAGTTTTGTGGAATGAAGTAAACCCTGTAATACTCTGTCAGTCAACTCTCAAAATTCATTGGATTTACTGGCTAAATGCCCATAAATTTCGGTGTTTGCAAGTAGAAAAGTAAGTCACTTGCATTTGTCTGCCTCTAGACATTAGTAAGAAACATGAACACATGTAGGGTTATTAACGATTAACAATCATCAGTCCAAAAATCGGCATGTTTTCCTTACCACACATTAGTCCAGTACTACTGAGCACCCATTATCAGCAAATATTATTGGGCTGCTGTCATAAGCCTTAGCAATACTTAACTGATGTGTTTTGTCTTTCTGGAAATTGCCTTTGAGAACTTGAGTTTAGCCAGTAGTTGATTTTAAGCATTTGCATTATTTTAGCATGTGGCCAAAATTGTAGAATTCTAGTGAGTTGTTGTTAAATGCTACCGTATTGCAGTTGTGTGTGGAACAACGTATTTCTATGAACTTTAGAAATTATTATGCCTTCAGCTGCATATTCATGGGAAAAAGTCTTACTACAATGAATGTAGATAATTGAACAGCAGGAGTCGATGTATTACATTTTACATGTTAGTATTTACCTCGTATGACTGTGAACATAGCTACAGTAAAGAAACACCTGGACTTTTTTGCTTTGTTTCCATGTTTTTGAATATGGTAATAGGAGCCATGTCTGGACATAGTGGTCGCCAACTCACCATTCGCAAATTGGATTTGTTTGAGACAAAATAGGCCTAGCTACATATTTATGATTCTGTGACATGTTTTACAATGTTCATCACCTTCTTGTCGTGGAAAAAATTTCATAGTGCACAGAAAAATTATTTTCCAACGTGCATTGCAAGTATTGATGTTGTAGTTTTGTACTATACTACCAGTATGGAGACTGATAATCAATAATGGCAGTGAATTTTGTGTTTGGATTTTTAGTCATGTTCGCCAACTGGCAAACTTCTTTATACAAATATTTCTCGAAGCCTGATAGGAGTTATCAGTACTGTAGGGAATAATTTGCTGTACATGGCATTGCATAATAAAATAATGTACATTGTGGGTGAAATGCTAAAAAAATTAATTTAATTTGTTTTAGCAATTGAACATGTCATTTATAGAGGGAAACTTGAATAGTCAAAATAGTGCAATACAAAACAGATTATACCCTATACTGTAGAAATATAAAATGTATACGAAATAACTCTTTCACTGTTTGTTGTTTCTTTCAGATATCTAGTGGAAGACACTGTCGAAGGGCGGAATGTCTGATGCATCGCAGAGCAGTAGTTCTGCTAATACTCAGAAGGTGTATCAGCAGATCCTGTTGCAATATGCCCACCTTAATCCACAGTCTCAACAGCAATCGCCCCAGAATATTGTGTTGTCCGTTCCAGTTGGGACACCAAGGACCCTGCCGAGACTCTCCTTGACACCATCTGCAGCCACTGCAGTCTCGCCCAACATTGCTGGGGGTGTTTCACCTGGTGTAGCCATCGTTTCAGGGTCCACCTCTCCCATTTCACTACAGGCTCAGGCTGTAGCAGGTGTAGCTCAACAGCAAGGCCAGTCGTATGTGCAGGTATCTCCGTCATCATTTGCAGGTACTCAGCACGCTCCGATTGTGGTGTCATCTGCCCAGATGGTTCAGAACCTAACAGCATCTGCTCCACCTAATGTCTACATGGTAGCAGGAGGCCAACACACCACCCTCCAGCAACTCGCTCATAGCAAACCTACCTTCTCCAGCAGACAGTCTGTCCCTGTTGTTCAGAGCGCCACATCACCGGTGGTCATCAAGGGTGGTGTGTTGCGCCACACCACTGGACAGTCAAGTCCGCGCAGCAAGCTCTCTGTAAGTGAACGTAAAAGCCCAGTAGCGAAGGTAGCCGCACATGCCTCATCCCCCAAGATAAGTACAGGTGCCCGGGCTAGTCCCTCACATTCCAATTCCATAGTCGCAAAGAAAACTGAAACAATGCAGCAAAATCCAACTGATGTGAGTCAGTTATCGCAAGAGCAGATTGGAGGTATGCGAAATGAAATCCTCAAGCAGAGGCGAGGAATTCTTAGAAAAATTAACGCAGCCTACATGGAGAGGCTGACAGAGTCTTTCTTCCTTCAGAGAGGAGGAAATATGATGGATTATTTAGCATGGAAAAAGAAGGTACCAAATGCAACATTAGAATCGTACCTCACAAAGCACAAACTTGAAGAAAAACCAAGCAGATACAGCTTGTCATCTGAGATGGTAAGGACATTGTGTATCTTTCCTTATGCTTTGAAGATTTTCCATTTTCAGGTCACTTTACTACCCACATATATGAAATGAGCTTGTATGTAGGTATGTGTATATACTGTTTGTATGTGCGTGTGTGTGTGTGTGTACGTACATATATATGTGCAGATGTATGTGTCTTTAACTTTTAAATCTATACATCACATAATATTTGATCTTGGTTTAAATGACATTGGCAAGAGAGTTTAATGGTCTGCTCTATAAACCCCAACTATAGCACCTTGAGATTACATAATCGATTTGCCTTGGTCGTAAAGTGACCCCTTTTAACCAATTAGTCTGCAACGCCTGCCACATATTTTTTCTGGTAAGAAGGTCTTTGTGTGAACGCTGTATGATTATTTACACTGTAGACATGAAAATATTTCCACACAGTGTTTACACAAAGATCCTGATGGTGTTAAGAAGCTATGCAGGCTAATTGTAGAGCCTGAGGTCGATTTGCGACTGTTGCAAGTCGATTACATAACCACAAAACTTTCCTAGCTACAGCGTGTTATAATTGGAGCCCATAAAGCATATCTTTAAAATTGAAAACCAGTCATGCAGGAGTTGTATGGAGTACAGAGAATTTTGTAAACCAAAAGCTTTTACTATGTACATTCAGCAATCTCATATTGGAACAGAGACTTGTTATCTGTAGGCTTAACTACAGATTGAAAAGTGCTTCCTCACAGTCTGGCACGATTTCTCCACAGACACAAGGAACTACTCCAGCCAGGAGGAAAAGTGAGAATGAATCGATTGGTCGTCACGCCTTCAGTAGTGGTACTTCGGAAGGAGATGGAACACGAAAACGAACGCATCATAAAGCAGGTATGGGGAACTAAGCTGTACATGGTACAACTGTTCTAAAACACTTTCAGTTCATTTTGATAGGGTGTACCAAAGCAGTGAATGTGGTTTTAAATAAACTAGTTGTCCTGGTTATATACTGTTGTCCTGTAAATATACTGGTTATACTGTAGCCCTGGAGCGTATTGTTATCCATCCCCGACGAAGCCGCCTCGTAAAACGAATGCATAAGATGAAATGAAATTTTCAAGATCTGATCTCTGAACATGTAAAGCTAATAAGTTACCTACTCTATTTCATTTTGCACAATGTGTTTTTAGACAAGTTCAACTTTGATGAAATTTACGTCATTTAAAATCTGTGGATCAGACCTTGGATGGCCAATTCGTGAATGACTGCTTATCCTCATTATGGTCAACTGTTGAGGGTAAGCTGGTCTTCGAACGAATGGTTTAGTCATCTCGGAGGGTTGGGTAACCGTTTAATGTCACTGCTGCCTTCCAATCTCCAGGTTTGGATGCTTTTGATTTCAACGATGACATGGAAGGAGGTCCTCCTCTTGTCAAGATGCAGAACAGTCAGACGGTATCTTCAAAAGGTAGTCCTGTTCCTCAGGGACAACATTTGAAGCTTCCTCCAGGGATGCGGCAGAAAGATGCCAAGTCACCACCACCAGGTATGTCGATGCATCTTTTAAAATAGAAAACATTCTAAAGGCATCAGAAGAAGTGTTGGATTTAATGTCGTATTGGAGCCTTGATGTACTTTGTAGTATGGAAAATCTCTGTCTGTGTGATATGTAATTGGTAATCTTAGTGCATTCAGATTTTCATCCAGAAACAAGTTTATTCCCATAAGGATTTGTATAAGTTTGTTTTGTGTCCAATCAGTAATCATCAGCGAAAACAAATGGCAATGACTGTGTGAGGTTGGATGGTTACTCGGGGGAACTTTAAAGTCTTATTACTTACAGATTAACTAAAATTCAAGTTACTGTAGTACCTACCAGTAGGTAGACATAACCCATAATTTGGGGTCAATATTGAAAAGGTAAGCCCTTTTTTATTGTTTTTTCATTGGTCACGGTTGACCTGTTGAGGCTTATTTTAGAGTCCCTTTACTGGCAAATTTTCATACCAGTGAAGTGCTTAAAGTCTCATATAGTAATTTCAGGGAACCAACTGAAGTCACAGATTGTATTACATGTCTGTTGCTGTTGCAACCTGTATATATTCCATGTTAAGTTGTCTGATGATGATGATGTTGGTGGTGATGATGGAGGTGATGATGAAGTAATAGGGAGGGGGAAGGGAGGGGGGGTTGGGAGTCCAAATCAAGTATACTTCCTTCAATATGTATCCACAAGTCCTCATATATTGTCTTTATTGAAAGATGACACTTTGAAAAAAAATTAGTATGCTAGACTTTGCTTCTGATAATCAGGTTCTGTCAGCTTGCACATTATAAATTTTTGTGCTCAAGTTCACATTTACTTGTCAAATTTCTTCTGACATTGAAATCAAGGCTCTCCAATATTTGAATATTTTTGTTTGTTTGAAAAATTGTAGTGTAAATATTGAAATATAAATACAATTTCCAAACAAATCCACACCAAAGTATCAAATTCTGTGCTGCATGGATCTTGCTGAGTTTATCATTATTTGTTACTGACTACCATGTGATGGTTGTAGAAGCGCTTGCCCATCTGAGATGATAGCTTTTCTTATTCACTGTTTTTACATATTGCTTAATAGTACATGCTCTTTTGTTTGTGACCTGACAGGTTGTGCATTACAAGTTACAGCAGAGTCGATTGGAGGAAAAGAGAAAGAAACCTTAAAGTCTGATTACTTAAAGCTGGACTAAAAGTCAAATTACTGTAAAACTACTTTGTAGACATAACCCTTAACAGAAAATAACTTAGTGATGCTTACATGATCTTTGGTAAATTTAAAATAAATTGCTCTTGAATGTAGTGGGCTGATAAATGTCCAAGTAATGTTCTCTTACACTCACTGCTGTCTATTCTTTGCATCATTTAAAAGGAATTACATCAACCCCGTTGTCGGTTGTCTCTGCAACTCCAAGAAGGGTCATCCCTCCTGGAGCCATCCCTAAGCAAAATAAATCTCCCCTCAGTCCAGGGTCAAGGGATAGACTACCCACGAGGCAGCAGTCTTTATCAGCCGTGTATGACTACAGTATTGGTTCCCAGGAGATGATTGTGGAGCGTGCTAAACAGGTGAGCTTGCTCGTGTACTGGAATAAGCGCAACCAGGGAAGGTTGTGTTTATCTTTTGACGTCTGGGAAGATCACTCGTAAAAGTTCTTAAAGATTGCCAACTGCTACTCATTTGTGTTTGTAACCATATACAATCTGAGAGAAGACTTATTACAAATTGGGAGTTTAATTTTATAGCAATTTGCTCATTGCCTTCTGTTATCAATTTACTCTCACTCACATTACTTCAGCCATCTTGGCTGAACTATCTGAGAGAAAAATATGGCATTTTGCTTTAGTTCCATTTTTTTTCTGGTCTTTGAGAATAAAAGTTGGTAACCTGTTTGATTTCAGCCTATCCCACGGTCCTTATCAGGAGCAGCCTTTGCGCTTATTATGCTTTGTTTTGAGCCCAGAGAGCGTCATTGCTGCGATCTATGACAAAATTTGATCGGTTCGTTTCTCAATTCTTTCCTGTTACAGGAAGCTCAAGTCATGCAGAGAATTGCAGAACTAAGAAAGGAAGGACTTTGGTCTGCCAAGAGACTGCCAAAAGTCCAGGAACCTCCCAGATACAAAACTCACTGGGATTATCTGCTAGATGAAATGCAATGGTTGGCAGCAGACTTCTCTCAGGAAAGAAGGTGGAAGAAAGCGGCCGCCAGAAAGGTTGGACATTTTGTTTATGTTTATTGCATCGAATCTGTGGAGACGTAAATATTGTCTGAATGGGATTAGAATGTTGTATGTCTCTTCTAGTAGTAAGTGGTAACCAAATCATTGTAAATCACATAGAATATTTAGTTTGAATCCAGGTTTATCCAATCACGTGTGAGTATGCAAAGTTTCGATCAGTTGCTCCAAACGATCCAATACAAAAATTGTGGCTGTTGTAAAGTAAGTAGCTCTTGAGGCTTTATTAGAGTCTCTTCGCTGGTTAATTTTCTCACCAGTGGAGTGCTATAAGTCTCATACATTAATGTCAGGGAACCAAATCTAATCGCAGATTCTTCGTTAGGGTCTGCTGAAACTTGCAACCTGTACATTTTAATTAAAGTTTTCTCTTCTACCTGTTGGTAACTCTAGTCGACAGTTTGCTTACAAAATTTCTTTATAGCTGTGTTATGTTGCTATGGTGTTAGTATTTGATTTCATGTAATTATTAATATTTTCCATTACTCATTTATTTGATAGGTGATGGTATAAGTTCTTTATAATGTAATTGCTAACTTACATTTGGGAAATTTCTGCAAAGTCATCTACTCTTGTCTGTTGGATTGTAAATGTTGAGTCATCAGAAATAAGCTAGTGTTTACACATTTTCAAGGTTGGTTAATTTTGTAGTTTTGTTTGTCAGAAGGTACAGCATGTAACAGTTATATACCAGCATATAACAGTTCAGTGTACAGAAAGCTGCTATACACATTAATTCCTTTCATATGTGTAAGTAGCATCTTACCCAAGTCACGTAGCATATTACTTTTTGAATGGACAGATCGTAGATGTAATGATGACGTATACTTTATGGCTTTTCTTTTCAGCTGGCCAGGGCAGTTGCGGCTTACCACCGAGATAAGCAGGCCAAAGAAATTAAGGCTGAGAGAGATGAGGCAAACAAACTGAGGAGAATTGCTAGTAACATTGCAAAAGAAGTGAAGCAATTTTGGGTCAATATTGAAAAAGTAAGCATTTTTTTATTGTTTTTTCATCGGTCACCTCTGACCTATTGAGGCTTATTTTAGAGTCCCTTTACTGGTCAACTTTCATACCAGTGAAGTGCTTAAAGTCTCATATAGTAATTTCAGGGAACCAACTGATGTCACAGATTGTTTTACATGTCTGTTGCTGTTGCAACCTGTATATATTCCATGTTAAGGTGTCTGATGATGTTGATGATGATGATGATGATGATGATGATGATGATGATGAAGCAAAAGTAAAAGGGAGGAGGAATAGAGGGGGGGGGGAAGTGGGAGTCTAAATCAAGTATATTACCTTCTATATGTATCAACAAGTCCTCACATGTAGTCTTTATTGAAAGATGACTCTTTGAAAGAAAATTAATATGCTAGACTAATCAGGTTCTGTCAGCTTGCACTTCATATAAATTTTAGTGCTCAAGTTCACATTTACTTGTCAAATTTCTCCTGACATTCAAATCAAGGCTCTTCAATATTTGAATATTTTTGGTGTTGGAAAAATTTGTAGTGTAAATATTGAAATATTTTGTTTATGATGACAAATTCCAAACTAATCCACACCAAAGTTTTCAAATTCTGTGAGGGTACCATTGTTTGCTACTTACTTCCAGGTGATGGCTGTTGAAGCGCTTGACCTTCTGAGCTTTCCGCCCTTCTGCCCTCTTTCTGCCCTTCCTTCTGCCCTCTTTCTGCTTTACTGAGCGAAAGGTTTTCTTATTCAATGTTTTTACTAATTGCTTAATTGTACATGCTCTTTGTTTGTGACCTGACAGGTTGTGCAATACAAACAGCAGAGTCGATTGGAGGAAAAGAGAAAGAAAGCTCTTGATATGCAGCTGGATTTTATAGTTGGTCAAACAGAGAAGTATTCTAGTTGGTTGTCTGAGGGGTTGAACTTGAGCGAGAAGGGCTCCGTTCAGGGATCTGTCCAAGGTTCACATTCTGCCAGTCCGGAAACATCAGATGTTGAACAGATTGGTGAGTATTTCAAGATAAATCAACATTGTATTAGAAGCTTAAAAAGTGCAGATTTCAGTAGAGATATTGCACGGATAGAATTAAGTGATGTTGTCACATTAGGACGTACGATAAAAAGTCCCGCTGTTCGTTCATTTATTTGCAACTTGTTTTGTTTGTTTACATTGTAGATGAGGAATTTAGACCCATAGGTAATGACAGCGACGATGAAGAGACGATCGATGTGGAGGAGAAAGAGGCAGAGCAAGATGAAGAGACTAATGAACTAGAGATGCTACAGAAGGAGAGCAAAGAACCGATCGAGGAAATACTCAGCAAACTGCCTCCACAGGCCTTGGAAGAGGAGACTGCCACAGATGGAGAGAAAAGCAAAGACGAAGAAGCTGATTTAAAGGCAGTTGTAAGTCATTTTAATCAAACAAGAAAGTTAATCGTCGATCTGACAGCGCATGGAATACCGTTATGCAAATTGATATACGGACATGCAAAGATATATATTTGGCAGGATCTGTCAAATTACACTGTCAAAATAAAAATTACTTCAAGTTAGGCTTAATTGTACAGGTATATCCAGTAAACAAATGAAGGTATTTGCTATGAATATTTCCTACACAGCCAAGAACATTTTCTATAGATATATGGGATAAAGGGTTGTGGAAAATTGAATGAAAGGTGTTTCTCTTCCCAGGAAATGTTCCATTTTTCTACCACAAAACCTTTTGATGTTAAGCTGACCATGTATTCATTGACAAACAACTTCATGGTATTTTAATGGAATAAATCCCCCTTTTTTTCTTTTCTTTTTTTGATAAAAGAATTTGCAAACTACTTTACAGCATCTCTTCTCTTTTAATTGATATGATTTTAATGTTTTTCAACACCGAATTCTTTCCTCATAGCTGAGCGACACAGAAGAATCTACCAAGGAAGATACCTCCAAAGACGAAGAGTTTCTTGTTTCTGCTGATGAGACTGACAACGAAGGTAAGCATTTGTCTTTCAATTATCGTCTTGCTCCTCGTCCTGCTTCTGCTATAAAAATTTTGTTTATCGAATTCAGGTTTCGTCCAACCCTTACCTATTGGGAATTTCATGCTGTTATCATAGTAACTTAAAATTGGCAGCTTTTGATAGGGAATAAGAATCCATAGCAGTCGCCTAGAACACAGTGCCTTTCCTGCGAGGTGAATGGCCCGGTAGGCGCTTATGGTCGAGTAGATATTGGAAACATTTCTTGGATATGAACCTCCCAACGATTGACCTTTTGACATTTACAGTGGTCGATGAAGAAGACACGATTGAGGAAGAGGAGAATCTAGCAGGAGAAGCCGACCATAAAGAAGAGCTGAGTGACTTAAAGGCAGAGAGCGAGTTACCGATGGAGGAACTCTTAAAGCAGTACGCCGGTGCGTACGATGAAGAATTTGAAATGCCTCAATCCCCCGAGGAGTGGGATATGGACAGTGACGATTCAGAGGATGATGGTAAATGAATTAGTTTTCTATTTTGTGTCGTCATATTTGTCACCTTTTCACTCATGTTGGATATCCAAAACAGTAGACAGTTTGTATTACCTGTCTTCAGTTGGTTTAGATTGTCAAAGCCAAAGGGTTAGGAAACTGTAGTTGTGTGTGATGATTTGGATAGATGCTGGCTTGGCATTTTTCAACAATGGCCAAATTGATCCTATTCCTGCACCCCGAAGGGGGGGGGGAGGTGGCTACTTTGTGCCCTTCCCTGACATATGAGAACGTAACCGTCACATCTATTCATAGTCGTTTTGCACAATTTATCAATGGCCTCTCATGGCAAACTTATGCAAAATGTGTTAGCATAGGTAAAACATTTCTTTAACCTGCCAGTTACTTTACTTTTGTCAATTTATGTATTAAATATTTCTGTTATTAAAAAAATGAAGCTTTGGCAGGAACTAACAGTAATTTCCAGCTGTCAGTTCGTATAAAGCTTCGTAAAACAAAAGACAAACTCTTAGCTTTGCATAGCAACTTCATATTTGTTTCTGTGCTTTAAGAGTGTCTAACATTATTTAAGAAAACAGTAGAAACTTTTATCAACTTGCACCAACTGTTTTCTGTTTGAAGATTGTCTTGTTATAAAGTCATTGCTGTTTCCAAGAAAATTTGTCTTTTACAGCTTACTTTTCGTAAGACTGCGGAGTGTAAAACACTTTTACTTTATTTTCCCGTAACTTTTGTAACTGGTGATCTTTGAATTGTATTATTCAGAATCATCTTCATCTGAAGAGGAGGTTGCAGATGATGAAGATGAAGATGGAGAACTGAAAGATGTTGGCATGGAATACTTGCTGCATCCGGAGAAGGAAGAGGAACAAACAGAGACTAAGCCAAAGGTAATTGCTTGCACCTTAAAAATTCCTGGCTTCCAATTTTAAAGTAATTGCAAAAGTGACATCACTCCATGAAATTGATATCACTTTATGAAAGGAAAGTTTGTCATCGTGTCATCACACATGACTAGTAAGCTTGAGGTTTGCATTCCAATTTAGATTTACGTCGATGATGAATTGGTGCTATCCAGCCTCATATATTAAATTTATCTGGCATAAGTTTTCTGAGGAGAGAAAATTTCACCATCTTCCCAGAGAAAATTGTTAGACACATCTTTTTACAGCTTTGTTGTTTTGAATCAAAAGTGAATCGCATTGCTTGCACCTTAAAAATGCCTGGCTTCCAATTTTAGAGTAATTTTAAAGTAATTTTAAGTAATTTAAGGTAATTGCAAAATTGACATTCCATGAAACTGATATCACTTCATGATAGGAAAGTTTGCCATAGTGTCATCACACATGACTAATTGTGTATTCCAACTCTCCCCTCCCTCTCTGTGACACCCTTTGCCCCTCCCCCTCCCAAAAATACCTGTTTGAGCATATAATCTTTTGAAAATCACTGCGGTTAGGAAAAATGGAACTGTTTCACAACTTAGGTGTTCTAGTCATCACATTTGGTTATTGAAGAGTGAAGACTTTTTTTTCATTGTCTCAACTTGATAATTTATGGTTTAATATATCAGTAACATTCTTCAAGGAAAAAGAAGACACTACTATTTAAATATTGCATTTCTTTCTCCACGTTGCAGACTGAGGATGGGGATGCAGGCCCTAACCAGGAGATCACAGATATCGCAAAGAAGGCAGAGAGTCTGCAACCGAAAGGTTACACCCTCTCTGATACTCAGGTAAGAGAACGATAAGAACATTTTAAACAATTATTACCGGTGCTGTGGGCAAGTGGATAAAGGGGGTGGCATTTGAAGCAATGCGGCTTAGCAATCGAAAGGTTCAGGGGTTGATACCAGGCCGGGTCATAGTAAGGTGGGTTTTCATCCAAGAGCAATCTACGGTTTTCCCATCTGAAATGATATTCTAAATTGACAAGATTCCAAATTTGAGTTAAAATGTTGGATTGGAAGCCACCTGGCATGTAAGTTGTAGTCCATAAATCTTGCCGGTTTCGCCTACATTTTTTGGTCGCCTAAGTGTTGTAAAATTGACAGCTGATTATTATTATGATTATTATTATTATGATTATTAAATTTAAAAGTTAATATTTCAATCATGTGTTAAATAAAACAGAAGAGCTTTGTTATGTGTGGATGGTTTTGTTTGTGGTCAGGTTTCATCTACTATAGCCTTTAACATGAATCATTCTGATATGTATGTGACAAAGACTGGGAAACATAAATCTGTTGCAAACATAGGCAAGGATTAATTGGATCATTAGTTAATGTTGTAAAAGTTTTGAAAGAGAAGAAAATGTGAAGTTTCCAAAGGTCCTTTCTTTGTTTCAGTTTTGAATCTGTTTGTTTTGCATTGCTGAAGTCAAAAGTCTGTACTCCTTCTTTTTTGTTTCTGCAGGTTACAACAAAGGTGCCTCCGTTACTGAAACACAAGCTTCGGGAGTACCAGCACATCGGCCTGGACTGGTTGGTGACGATACACGATAAGAAGTTAAATGGGATTTTGGCCGATGAAATGGGTCTCGGTAAAACCATCCAGACAATTGCACTGTTGGCACACTTGGCATGTGATAAAGGTACGTTCGGAACAGATCCAAGTCTATGCTAGAAAATAGACAAAAAATTTGCTCACTTTTTTGGCATTTTATTTCCTATCAAGCTTGAGGTTTGCATTCCAATTTAGATTTACGTCGATGATTAATTGGTGCTATCCAGCCTCATATATGAAATTTATCTGGCATAAGTTTTCTGAGGAGAGAAAATTTCACCATCTTCACAGAGAAAATTGTTAGGCACATCTTTTTACAGCTTTGTTGTTTTGATTCAAACTGAATCACATAAAAAAAATTTAATCAAAGGTACTGTAAGAAAACAAGACAATTGTAGTGGAAAAAATTGGAAGTTATTTGGAAGTTTTTTTGCAAATGATTATGATGCAACACATCCAGTACTAGTCAAAAATAGAAAGGTCAGAGAGGGTGTTTTTTCTTTCTCATGTGTAGTGTATTTTTGACATTTTTCAGGTAACTGGGGTCCCCATCTGATAGTTGTTCCTACCAGTGTTATGTTAAACTGGGAAATGGAATTCAAGAAATGGTGTCCTGGGTTTAAGATCCTAACCTACTTTGGAAGTCAGAAGGAACGAAAACAGAAACGTCAGGTATGTATCGTATGATTATTTGGGTTAAAATAGATTCAATGGTCTACAACTTAATTGTTGTCAGAGGGTGCTTTAATTAAAAGCAAATCAACAAGGAAAATCAAATGAAATTAATTAAAAGCAAATCAACAAGGAAAATCAACTGAAATTATAAACAAGTTATGTTTTCCTTGATCTCTGTCAAAATTTCCTTTCCTTCTGCATTCTGGGTTATATCAAATGAAGCTGAGGTGTGATCCTTGGTTAAAGTGTAATAAAGGTACTGTTACTCCTTCCCACACCCCCGCCCCCCATCCCCACTGCCCGCCCAAAAACCGAAATGGTTATAGAGAGCTGTCCACCATCTAAGGATTGAAGAGCTCATATAGTAGAGAACAGTACTTGTCATCCTGGGATTACTGGTTCAAAAATTGTTGTAGCTGAAAAATTAAATTTAATTTAATTTTTATCTTTTTTTTTACTCTCTTGTTTTCATAGGGATGGACCAAGCAGAATGCCTTTCATATATGTATCACTTCATACAAGTTAGTCATTCAGGACCACACATCTTTCAGAAGGAAAAAATGGAAGTACCTCGTGCTGGATGAAGCTCAGAATATCAAGAATTTCAAATCTCAAAGGTATCCTGAAATCTTCAGTCTTAAGTAGTTTCTTGCATCAAAATAAAGACCTTGCCTCTCCAAAGTTTATTATCCTCTGTCTGTGGCCTGTTGCCTTGTTCCAGTTTTATGATGCAAGAATATTGAGAAACAATTTTTTGATGTCGTTAAGGGTCTTTTGTTTGTTGCCCCAGTTAAGCTATTCAGTATTGCATTTATGTTGACAATAAGACCCATTATTGAATAGAAGACAAGATAACTCAGGAAACTTTTAGTAGAAGTACCTTCAAAATTGTAGGTGGCTCAAAATGTAAATTAAAAGTTTTATTGATACAGAGCTTTTTGGGCACTATGTCATAAAGAAATGCTGCATCTATTGCAAAATTCCCTTTGCAACACAGGTGAATGTATCAGGCAATACCTGACCACCAGTTGCATGTTGTATGAAATGCAGAGAATTAGAAATGACCTAAGCTGTCTGGATGCTGAAAAGATTCCTCCACGGCAGTGTCCTACATTAAACGTTGTACGTTGATGTTTTTTTCTTTTTATCGTTCAGGTGGCAGACGTTGCTTAATTTCAACAGCCAACGGCGGCTACTCCTTACGGGTACCCCATTGCAGAACAACTTAATGGAACTATGGTCTTTGATGCATTTTCTCATGCCCCACGTCTTCCAGTCCCATCGAGAGTTTAGAGAATGGTTCTCAAATCCCCTCAGCGGGATGATCGAAGGAACCCAAGAGTACAACGAAAAGCTGATTAAACGTCTGCACAAGGTAAAGTATGCTCTCGCTGCACCACTGGTCCGGTTGGCTTCCTTTTGGGGATGGAGAACTTCAAAAACTGCTACACAAATTTTGAACACAAAAATTATTCCCTGAAAAACGAGCGGATTTCACGGCAAATTGTGATGTCATGATATGAGAAATATTTAGGATTCAGAGATTGCTACAGTATTTTGTTTTTTTCAGTAAAAATATTTCGGGAGAGTTTTACCTGTGTGATCCATCACTGACCTCATAATAGTGAGATGATCAAATTAAACCTAAATTTTGTCAACTTTCATTTTAATTGCCTTTTTTTGGTCGACAAATTTCAAAGTGACCTTTTCAAGCTTTTGAAACTTGCAGAGAATTTTTTTTTTTATTTTGGTCATAGAATTCTGTGTAAGTCTAGTTTAAGCTGCATGCTGAACGAACATCAAGTAAAGCTCACACTGCATTTCTCTTTTCTTATGATGCAGGTGTTGAGACCATTCTTGTTGCGTCGTTTGAAATCTCAAGTGGAGAAGCAGCTGCCACAGAAGTACGAGCACGTCATAAAGTGTCGGCTCTCAAAGAGGCAAAGATTCCTATACGACGACTTCATGGCACGGACAAAGTAAGATATTTTTCAAAACCTATGTCTGTTCTTTGGGATGATATGAAGGGTCATGGGTTCAACAGGGGATCTTTACTTCACCCTACCTCTGAATTCACTTTGGCTACAATGCTCAAGAATTGTTGTAATTTATGTTAACGTGAGTGAAATGTCTTGAATAGTTCATCTGGCAGTCTAAGGACCGATATATGATCTGCCTCGGAGGCAATTAGCTGATACTGCTAAGCAGCCCAAATGAGCATATGGGAGAATTTGAATGGCTTATAACTTACACTTTGGTGGTGGCTGTTCTGTTTACAGTTTTAAATCGGTGTAGATCGGTTCATGGTGGAAGATTGTTTATTCTTTCTTTTTTCTCCTTCCAGAACCAAAGAGACCTTGAAGACTGGTCAGTTTTTGAGTGTCATTAATGTCTTAATGCAACTGAGGAAGGTCTGTAACCATCCGGACCTCTTTGAGATGCGGCCGAGCGTATCTCCGTTTGTTATGGAGGGGATCAACTATCGCACTGCATCGGAGGTCACAAAAGCTTTGGACTATCAGCCGTTGAAGGTAAGAGACAAATGTCAGAGCATGTCTCGTCTTTACCGGGAACCCCCATCAATAATTTTCCAGTCTCCTTTATTTTTGGAATGAAACCCATGTTTTGGTCTTAGCCAGCAAATTGGGTGAACTTGTGCAATGTGGTTGGGTTTCATCTTTCTACGACAGGGGTTCCCAATTTTGGCAGCCACAGACAAAGTCATTTCAATGTGGCCTGCAAATAGATCGTCCAAAATTCAAAAGTAATCAGTTGTGTGGGCCCAGAAGACCCTTAGGATCGAGCATCTGACCAGCCTAACCTGCACATTGCTCATTTCCAGGAATTGTGAGACTTTGTTCCCCCATGGCCATTTGTGTCTGCCAATATTTCTCCCGGGGCACCTTGTAGAAAACTGAGATGCCTGCTCCATAGTATGACTTACTCTGTGTAAGAGGATTTGTTTCACAAACTATGACCTTCACATGTACAAGAAGATGAGGATAGTGCATTTGCAAAGATTTTTATCTTATGATAGAATTGATTAAAATTAAGCAGTAAGAAAGGTTTATATCATGTACAGAAGATGTTGCTTTGTATACTTTTGTGTGAACAAAGTCACTTTCAAGACATATTTAACTTTGTGATAGTTGCCTTGTTTGAGTGATTGGGAGTAACTTCAGGATACTCTCACTGAACACGTCCTCTTGTTATGCTAAACCTTCACTATTTACTCATGCGTTGGTGTTCTTCCTAAATAGCATGTCAACTTGGCTAACTTCAATCTGTGTCTGGCCGATCTGGAGCTCACCCTACCAGCGTATATAGCTCACAGGACGAGACAGCTACAGACACCAAGGAAACTGATCGAAGAGATAGATTCAATACCCAA
The DNA here is from genome assembly GCA_020650975.1 of Apostichopus californicus. Taxonomy (NCBI): domain Eukaryota; kingdom Metazoa; phylum Echinodermata; class Holothuroidea; order Aspidochirotida; family Stichopodidae; genus Apostichopus; species Apostichopus californicus. The sequence goes on along the minus strand of JAIPMN010002611.1, from coordinate 9,444 downwards.
ACCACCTCCTAGACCGCCCAAGATGAAGATGAAACCGGGCAAGCTCCTCACTCCTCCTGGTGTGGCTCACGTCCAAAGGGAGAGTAAGTACACAAGTTACATCACTAATATCAAGATACAAATTTGTACTTAAACTTACTGTGTACCTGATACGATCCTGTGCATCAGTAAAACCCCCCTTTTGTAATCCGGGCTGAGGCCATAGTCCCTGCTCGGATCTGAGAAGAGGGAATAACAAAAATCAGACATTGATTACCAGATGCAGACTGAGCTCTGTGTGCTCTGGCTGTAATAGAATCGTTGAAATAAATCAACTTTGTAATTGATAGATTCGTTATCATTGATTGACCTGTTGCTGATGGGGTGATAGGGTTTTCTACATGCTCACATTATACTGCTCTTTGAAGGGAGGGGAGGGAAGGGGTACGAGAGATGCAAGAGACCCCCCCCCCCCGGATAAGTAAAAAGCTGGGCAACTCTAGATTGTTTTTGGTTTCCAGTGGCACCTTCAGCAGTTGTTTTCATCCCTTTGCTTCTTTTTTTTTTTCCAGTTTTATGAAGAAACAGAAAAAGACTTAACTGTTGTTCCCTTGTTGAGTTTATGTTTAAGCCATATATCATAAATTTTGTACGATTATTATATTTCCTATTGTATAAATTTGATTGTATAATTTACGTAGGATTATATGTAGGATCTGTCATTCCATTGTATTTAAAATTTGCGTAATTCAAGCACGAACCAGGCTTGACATACGTACCTCGAGGAAATAGGTTCAGAAAGTCCTCCAATTTATTTTGTGGTATTTGTTTCAGAACTGCCAATGGGAAGGAGCAGTCCATCTTTATCCCAGCAGACTCATGGAAGGGCCTCTCCCTTGAGAGCTGCTTCACCAACCTCCAGAACAGTATTAAGAGCAGCATCTCCTCATCTGCAAGGAAGGTCCTCTCCTGGCGTTACCCAGGTCATCCTCAGGTCACCAGCTGGCACCCCTGTACCCAGGCAGACAACCATCTTGCCTCACGGTGAGTCCTCGGAATTTTCATTTGATGCGCAAGTCAGTTAAAAAGGTTTAATAAACACCTAGGGAATTTAACGATCTTTTGAAATATTGAGTTAATGGTTACTACTCAACATGGCAATATGTGGCATGTTTGACTTGGTCTTCTTTTGTATTTGATGCATGCTGTTAGTTCCTGCAATCACATTTCGATGATTCTCTACTGCAGAAATACTGCTATACAATGACAGGTGTGTGGTTGTTCTTGGAGTCTCTCGATTTAGATAACTTTAAAGCTTCAAAGTGAATTTCAATGTCCTGTTCCCCAACGGAATATTGAGGCCCGGGTCCACGAAGAATAAAACACAAGGCCCCTGTAACAAGAATGACATTTTATCGGGGTGTTTTTGCTTTTTAACAGCTATTAATATTTTTCTTGTCACAATTTCAGGTTTGTTTGCTGGCGGAGCTACACATCAGGCAATAATTCCGTCTCTCACAGGAGGAACTTTTGCTCTAGTGTCCAACCCCAATAACCCTGGTACCTTCACAATAGTGCAACACAATGCTGGTGTTCCCAGTGCTACCCCTCTGCAACAGCTGCCTGGTTACATGGCTACGTCAATGGGGCCATTGTCTCAGCAGAGGCTTATACAACAGCAGGTAGGTGATTTTAAGTATTTGTTTTTGTAAATTGTTTCTTTAAGGAAAAATTCCTGAAAATACTTGCAGTTTTGAAATCTTCATTCTTGAAGTAACAAAAGTGATACAAAATTGATGCAGAAAATGATTTTGCTTCAGAGCCAAACTGTTCCCACGAAAAATACGGCAATGACGCAGGAGCGCCATAAAAAGTATTCCTCTACATTTCCAAACAACCACAAGACGGTTGTCAAGGCCTCTGTTGCCTCTCCTCTAAACACTTTACCAAACAAACCAAGTTCTTTGTCTTTGTTTTTCATCATAAAATACTTATGGGATATAGTTGATTATAACTTTGATGACATTCTTTGACCACAGCAACAGAGGTTGTTAAACCAGGGTCTTCAGATCCGTCAACAGTTGGTCGGTCGTCAGCCAGTGACCGTCCAGATTCAACAGACCCAGAGTACTGCCGCTGCTGCTCCTAGGATTGCTTCTCCTCTCAGTCAACTGGGACAGATCTCAAGAGGTGAGCAGCATTCACATGGAAGAAATGTGAAAATACTCCTTTTAGTTTCAGTCGTTAACTTTTTGCTTTGGGTGAAATTGTGAAAACCTTGTAAACATGATATCTCAAGAAGGAAAGCTTGGGAGGACCTCATATTCAGTGTGTAGGAGTACCACATTGAGTACTAGAAGCCTTTTGTCTTTGGTGGAGGTCAAAGGTCATTTGGGATCACCAGAGGTCAAATCGTGAAACCCTTGTAAACATGTACACCCTTACTATACATTACGTCAGATTCATGAAGAAAACTGCTCATGCATCATTGAAACCACAATGCAATTATTGCATTCTGGTGCGTTTTGTTGTTACTGTTGTCGTTTCTTTTCGTCTTTTTCCTCGGTGAAATTCTTGTATCTTTATTTTTCAACTTGAAGGGAAGGTTGCATTGACTGTAAATCAGCAGGGAATTTAATTTGATACCAGTAACGCATCGCAAAATGCTATTCAGAACTGGGTCACATTGCTAAACAAGTGCAAATATGTAGAGTAGTGTTTTACACAGTAACAGTAGTATTTTATAACGGGACAAAATTCAGAGCATTCAAATGGCTACACAAAATCTAAATGATAAATTATTGCCTGCTGCTTAAGTTGATATGAATCTCTTTTCATACCCTTAGGGTAGCGAAAGTAAATGTTAGTATTGGCAACTGTTGATCGTGCATGGGCTTATGCAATATTGACTCATTCGGTCTCATATTTGCTGCCATTTGGCTGTCTTGTCTTTAAATAAATCTTTTTCCATTTTCAGGTGGAGTAATCCAGTTGATACAACAATCTGCAGGTGGTGGTAGTGGTGTACCTTTAGTAAATTCAACCCCTCCTATTTCCCAAGTGCCTCCTCCTCATCCTCCTCAAACTGTCCAACCTCAGATAAGGCCAACTACCCAATCATTTGTTCAGCTCCTTCAACAACAGCAACAGCAGTCGGCCCAGATGTATCGACCTAGACCTCAAACAGTTCAGGATCAATTGAAATTGGCTACTCAGATGGTGACTGGAGTCACTCCAGTCACCCAGCAGCCTGTGATTAGACCACAGAACAAAGTCTCGGCGGCTTCACCACCTGTCACGGCCCGAGTACTACAGCCGGTGGTCATACCCCAGGTGGTTAAGGAACAACCTAAACCAGCTGCTGCGCCTCCTCAGCAGTTAGTTCAGAGGACGGTTCAAGTCCAGGGAGTGAGAACCGTGAGCACGGTGGCACCCATCCAGATATCCACCACTGCTAGACCCCAGACTATCATTCCATCATCGACCGCGACTGTGGTCTCATCCTCCCAGACTCTTCCGAAGCCAGGGACTGGGATTCTCGCCGCCATGGAGGACAAACGGATTGTATCGACTGCCACGGTCAAGACGAAAGAGACCACTGTAGATACCAAACCTGAGATCGTCAGGCAGCTGACAGCAAGTAAGTTAGTAGCTGGGGTTTCCCCTCTAGCCAGTGGCCAAAGCTACCATGCATGAATCACTGTCTTCACACACCCTGCTTTGACTTTTGTAAATAATAATAATTGCTGTTTGTTATTGGTCTGTGTATGATGTTGCTGCAAACAGTCTGTCATAACCCCTCCTCCAGCTGTGTAGTTGCCTTCGCAGAGCTTGACTGGCTTTCCTTACCCTGCTTATTATATACTCCTGCTTGTATACTCTATTTGTGTCATCTACCTTGAAACCAAAAAAAAAACTTTTGCTTCTATAATCTGTTACCCAAAGATCCTTCTCAGCAGTTTAAATTATCTGATCGCTGTAAGTTAGAACATTTCAAGATTCAATTAACAAAGACCTAACCTGTGACCTTAGTCTATACACAAGTTAATTAAAAAAACAAAAAACAGTCAGTTGCTTAACAAACAAAAAGTTAAACCATGTGGACATTTCAGACTTGGTTTTTCCGTCAAAGCTAGCCATCCAAGTGACACACCCCCTCATTGGTAGTATATCAAAAATCAAAGATTTTAGACAGAGCAACATAGTTCTTACATTGTATAATTTCTAGCTCCAGTACAACCAGATTGGATTGATTAAACCCCGGTAACTGGCACTCCTCATTGAGTACATATTAGTGATATTATATACATGTAGGTAATGTCTGAATATTGCATTGTTATTACATCATAATTACATCATAGTAATTAAACAGCATCATATTGTAACCCTGCAAACAAATTTAACATGTTGTTTTTGTTACTGCATCAGTGTACCTACTAGCATATTAAATATAGTTTCCCTGACAGCATTCTTGCCATTCCCTAGCATCAGTATATATTAACCAAATTAACCAAAATATTGATGTTAAAATCATCCCTCCAACTGATATATATATACTTATTGTAGTTTGCATGGTCGCTAAAACATTGGCATTACTGGCCAAGTGAAGGATACCTACATGACTGGACATTGAAACTTCAAGTTTCATATAGTCTCTGTACATTTGCAGTTTCAGAGGCTAGCTGTGCTGCCAACTTATTCTGAGCCTCTCACAGTGCTCACAAGCGCCCTCACTTTGTAGGATATGACTATACTGGTGTGTTGTCCGCTCAGAAAATAACACTATGAACAACTGAAAAGTTCTTTCTACTACTGCAAGCACTCAATACTACAATACTGCTATATTCAGTTCTAGTTTGACCTTGCTTTTCCCAATGGAGCTAAAAAGTTGATTTGAATATGATCACCATCACATCAAAGAAATGACTTGTTATTATCCACAGCACCTCCTGTGAATCACAACTTCATAGCTGATAGCAATTTAAATTCTTCAAGCACTGGAATACCACAAGTAGCTGTAAAATTCATGCAAATAAGCCAAACAATTGCCTAGCTTTTATTACCATCATTTGTAAGGCAAGTAGTCACATCTTTCCCACTTTGGGGATTATTATTATTTCTTTTTGTGGTCAAATGAACATCTTGAAATGTTTTATTACCTATCTGGGCTGTAGTCTTTCCAGAACATAAATCTAGATCATGAAAATATCACATACTGCCATATTTTTCTGTTGGTGGGGGGTACACATATGATTTCCTCTTTTCATTTCTGCATGCAATGTTAAAAAATCACCTGCTCCTCTCTCGCTCTCTCTCTCCCTAAGCATATTGTCCATCTTTATCTGCATCACTGTGTAAAAGGTATTCAGAGTTTAAAGTCATTGTCATCCACTCGATTGTCACCTTTTGAGAGACACTTGTGGATGGATGGAAGGATTGTTTGACGTTGCAACCAATTTCACAACTTAATCTTCCAAATTCAATTTTGTTTATCTTACAAGAGAAAAAAGTTCAAACATAGTAATTAAAAATCTTAGCCAGATCCTTAGTGCACTGAATATCGTTAATTGTTATCCAGGACTTTTTTTTTGTTTTGTGAGCATCAAGATTTCAAAATAATACAAAGTTGCATAAAATATGATAAGTGATCATAGGACATGACAGTATTATTAGAGAAGAAAGAGATGGTACCACATTGACTTAATACTAGAAAGAACATGTCTTTCTCGTTCCCCCCTTTGAACAAGTGTAAAATAATGGGGAGGGGTGAGGGGGTGAGGTTTCAAGGGGTCGACTTGATTGATATGATTTTTCAAGTTTCAAACGTGAACATATTTCAAGTGAAAATGATATAAGATATCATGATATCATGGTCACATTTTCAAACTCTGGATACACGCTTTGCTCGCTCACCTGCTTATCTTGGTTTCTCTTCTGTTTCTTCCTTCTCTCTTCCTCTTGGTATTTCACTGTCTGCATCACCCATCTCTCTGTCCACAGTTTCCTCCAGTACAGGTAGTGGTTTAGTGGGTCCCCAAATAATGACCACCAAGAGACCAGTAGTCAGGATGAAACTGCTCAACAAAGAGGATCTTAGGCGGTTAACTACAGGTACTTGGCCTGTTGGTCTCTGATTGACATTTAAATCATTAAAAAAAAAACAACAACTAACACAAACATTAACAAAGATCAGTATCTAACCGAAAGACTCAGTGACCGGTCGATTGCCTTTGTAGTAACAAACTATTCTAATTGATGGTAACGAGGTAGTGCAGCTTATTACTCGATGTGATTGTCCTCTTATGAAATCCAGGATTTGGATGAAGTTTGATAAACAAGATGTTGGGTTTGAGGCTAATTTTTGCATGCATCGTGTGATATAGACCAAGTAGTACAATTTATTGTCATGTGAATTTTTGCCTTAGGAATGTTTGAGTTGTCAAATGTTGGATATAATATAGAATGAACACTTTTAAAGTGAAAGAAAAAGTACATAGCTTATTAACTTGAGGCCCCAAAATGTCACAGGCTTAGTTGGTAATTCGAAGCACTAAAATGTAACATGCTTAGTTTGTAATAAGGTACCAGACTGTAACAGGCTTTGTTCAATATTCTTAGGCACCAAAATGAGACCTTCCTTTCTAGGTTACAATGTTAAAACATTTGCTCAAATTGTTAATGTCTATGGTGTGACAAAATTCTGCCCCACTCTAATGATAATCTCTAAAATAGCTTATTGTTACAAGAGGGATGTATATGGTTTAGTACCATGTCTGGTATTCACACATTCTGTACTGGTTAGGTGCAAAGATATTCAGCTGTGCACACCTATGGTATCAATCATGGAAAATTGTATGCTCACACCACTTGCTCACCCCACTGTCATGATTTCATCTTGTTATGCACGAGGCATCTTCATCAATTATTTAAATTGTGGTATCTCACTCCGATCATCGACTGGTGAAAAACGTTCTTGAATACCCATAGGGTGCTTTTCCTTTTCTGCCGGTTAGGGGGAGCTACTTGCTAATGCTAATACCACTCTATACTCCTCTCTCATATCATGCTTCAAAGCACTGGTACTGACAGTATGAGCAGTTCCTTACGGTTATCTGCCAGAATTATAGTATTCGTAATGTCAGTAGGAGTGCTTTGAAGTGGGACATGAGAGTACACCGCAGAAAAAATGGTCCCAACTGGGGGTATCCTTTTTGCAAATGTATGGATTTCTGTAGCACAGGAATTGTTTGTATTTTGTTGTTGCATGTTAATGGTGCAATTGTTCATATGTTGATAAGCATGATATTGATGTATTTGAAAGATTTTTCCTGATTTGAAACTTGTTATTACAATCTTCCTCCCATGTAACTGTATGTCCATTCAATCGGTGGTGGCATGACCTCAGTTTATATTTCACATTACTTTATTGCTTTATTGGGAAAGTTCCTTAACTTTGGGAGGGTTAAAAAGGGGGTTTGACCTACAAAGGGTCAAGGAATTGTCCAAGATGACAAAGTATCATGCACATTGTTTTATTTGTCTTTATGTTGCATTCTTGTGTAATGGGTGGTTCTTTCAATGGGCTATACTCAATAAGGGATGAATGCAACATTAATTCGACAATATTCTCATTTCTGACTTTCTCTTATTGTAGAAGTTGGATGAAGAATGCTGTCAACAGTTGTACTTTACTTATATTAAGTGGTTTCTTTCCTGTGGTATGGAGTGGTTTCTTTCCCTTGGTATGGTGTGATTTCTTACCTGTGGTATGGTGTGGTTTCTTTCCTGTGGCGTTGTGTGGTTTCTTTCCCCATGTTATTGTATGGCTTCTTTCCTGTGGCATGGTGTGGTTTTTTTCCCGTGGTGTGGTGTGGTTTCTTTGTCTTGGGTGTTGTGTCTGCCTAGGTGGTATGGTGTGGTTTCTCTCTAGATGGAATGGTATGGTTTCTCTCCCGTGGTATGGTGTGGTTTCTTTCTGTGGTATGGTGTGGTTTCTTTCCTGTGGTATGGTCTAGTTTCTTTCCCATGGTATGGTATGGTTTCTTTCCTGTGGTATGGTATGGTTTATTTTCTATGGTATGGTGTGGTTTTGTTCCCCATGGTTAAATATTTATAAGTCTTACAAACTTCATCAGCTTTGATAACTCTGAAAGTCTCTTGACCACGTTCCTTGTCCTTGGGTTACATTCCTGTCTCGTCATATGTATCGAGTTTGTAGTCCTGTCTGTAGGTGTAGGTAGGTGCAGGTAGTGTCTCTAGGTAGATGTAGGTAGTGTCTCTAAATGTTTCATCATCTCCTCTTTTTTCCTGTTCAGGAGAACTCTATCAAAAAGAGGCTGCAGAGGCGGAGAAGAAGGAAACAGAAAAGAGAAAAAGCTCAACATTTTTCATGGTAAGATTTATCCCAGGTGTCCATATTACCAGTGATTCTGTATTATTGGAGATAACCCCATTCTGCACTGAATTTGTTACGTTTATTATTAAGAGTAGGCAAGTTGTTGCAAATGCATTTTATATCTGGGTTTGACTGACAGGCTTTCAATAACATGTAAACAATACAAGACTTGGTTCCAAATCATGTACATTGGTAGTTACAGTCCAACAGGATATCCACTTTCTTTTTTGGAGGGGGGGGGTTGTTTGGGGGAGGGGGTGTTTGTTTGGGGGAGGTGGTGTTTGTTTGGGGGAGGGGTTGTTTGTGGGAGGGGGTATTAAGTAGGAGAAACATATGTTACCACTGCCAGA
>JAIPMN010002610.1:33318-45263 GCA_020650975.1 Apostichopus californicus | reverse complement strand
GAGCGTCGAAATTTTCGATGAAAGGTACCCTTAGATCGGTAAAATTAACACCCATATAGGCTTTAAATTGCATCTAAACAATTAATGAACGTGTGTAAATTTAGGGAGGCCGGATAGAAGAACTTATATGGTGATGTACAACTGAAGCTTATACGTCACCATTTAGGCGGTGCACCACCATCAGTTGGCGCGGCGCGTCGAAATTTAAGCAAAAGGAAATCCTAGATCAGCAAAAATGACACCTCTGGTAAGAATAAATCGCATCTAGACAGTTCTTTCCCCCTAAAATTATTAGTATATTGTGCATCTGGACCGATGAATATGTTCAGCACCCACTTCGAAATTCTCCCCGCGGTCCCCACTTCTTGGAGCACTTGGCAAATATTGGGGCTGAACATACCTTTATCCCCCCCCCCCACTTTTTTCATGGGGGATAAGCCCCTCAAGTCCACCGGTTCCGTCGCCACTGAAGTCGAGGACGGGTGATTTCGAGCAGTAAAGAAATAACATCGGCATATGCCATTGCATATTGTTGAATGACACGGGGGGGGGGGGGTGTCATGTGTCAGTGTATTGAATTTAATTATTGATATACCCAATATGCAAATCTGGCTTTCGTAAATCGTTTCTCTGGATTTAGTTATTCAACGCATTCAGTAGAGCAGCAACGTTGAAAATCAATTCCTGAAGCTAGCACTGTAGCACATGCCGCGGATTCATCACATGCAGAATTGAATCGCTAGTGTGTTAGCTCCAGGATTCGTAACCTGTGCTGCGAACCATGTGCTAGCTCAGCCAGCTCCAGTTATTCTGCATGCTACATGTTACGATCTTACACACAAATTCGACTTAGATTCGAAACAAATAGGCCTATTTCATAGAGCTGTTGTGGGGGAATAATTTCGATTAGGGTTGTGCACATTTGTCTGCAAAAACGACAAAAAAGTAAACTAAGATTTGGGAAAAAGTGGGGGGGCAAATGCCCCCTCTTGCCCCCCCGTAATCCCGCCCATGAGTCCGATTATTGGCGAGGAACCGTTCTGTAGGACAGTAACTGAAACCAGGATAAAACCATGTCATATTGGTCAGTGAAATATTATGATAGTAACAGCTGAATTATCTTCAACCAAAGATTGAACATCTTGGTTTTCAAATATTGTGTTATTGAGAATGACATTTCATTCAGTTTAACGATAAAGTCAGCGAGAATTAATAAAACGATGGTTTCTTATGACATATCTGAGACTAACGATGTTTAGACTTATCTTCCAGCCGTTAGGAATAACTTTACGTTCTAGTGGTTGTTTAATGAATACCATCTCGAAGATAAAGCACGTTCTGTGCGTACGTAATCTGATGGTGGTCGTGTGGGGTTACTCTTAAATGTTATAGGGTTATCTCGGCTATTATTTTGATTTATGATAACAACAGCAATATGAAAACATCATTTACAAGTCCTAAAGTCTTTTTTTCCCTTCAAAAACACTGCGAAGCGATTACCCTTGAAGTTGAAGTATATGAAAGGAATTGATCACGTGTGTATAGCAGCAATAAAGAGACATATCCAGGTGAGAAAATCGAGAAACTGGGCTGAAACATTCCTGTGTCCAAGGTATATTATAGAATCGAGAGGCTCCTAAATACACCAAAATGTACCTGCCCAATGGCGGGGGGGGGGGCGAGAGGGGGGGGGGTGGAGGGGTTGCGAGTAGGGCGTTGGCATGTATTGCACATAATCATTCCTTCCTATATTCCAGTTCTAGTATTTGGATTGGTTAAGATGATATTGCAGGAATGTAGATAAAGCAAGCCACGAATGAAGAATGCCTCTTTTCAGATCTTTGCCTGCCATTATTAACAAATGTTTGACACAATTTGTTGTATCACGTGGTGTAAAGAGCCAGGCCGGACCCAGGGGACAGTTAGCAATGAGACTATAGAGTCTAATTTCAAAGTCTAGTTTATAAATGATATAATTTTTAAAATGTTAATATTAAGAGACATAATTTATCGTTCTGCATGTGATAAGCACTAAACTGTGAAATTGCATCTGTGAGACGAAATTGTTATAGCCTGCTGGAAAAGGATCCTTAGCAGTTCACCTTCATTCGGTGAAAACAATTTTAGCTTAGAAATATGAAAGACACATGACAGAAAAAGAAAACATAGGATTGCTTGCGCGAATCCACGGGGGGGGGGTGGAAGTGTACATCCCCACCCTCCTTCAACCACACACAAAAATTCAAAAAATATTTATTAGTACAATTTTGCTTGCAGACCTATAATTTATTCAACAAAAGGTATAAATATCCCTCAGAATGCAACATTTGACTTAAAATTCTGTTTTTCTGGGGGATGTCCCAGAACCACCTACACGGGAGTCGGCTTCAAAGACGCCAGGATCTCACACCCTCCTGTATGAAATCCAGGGTCGGCCCCTGGACCGTAAAGTATTCACATCCAAATTCAGTTTGGTGTGATCAGGTCTAGAGCACATCCCCCCCCCCCCACCGGTTTACTATTCCAAGCACTTATTACTTATCCCTGAATAGCTGTTTTGTGATTAATTACTGTAATTAACATGGGCACGTATATAGATGTTGTTAGGGCTGTTAATTTTAGCAAGTTATATACAACAGTCCTAATGTGCAGCTTTTGATCTTAAAACAACTTAAACGGTTGCAGTACTTTTACCTGTGGAAGTCTCTTTCTTAAAATAATCAAAGTACACGAGTTGAGCACAAATGGTTTTCGGAAGAAATTAGCAATTTTTTTGACCTGTTGCAAAAAAGGATCTGGGTTTTGTCTCTTGTCATACTTGACGCTCGATTTTGTTGAGGTAATGCGTGAACCATCAAATTAAACACCGTTAATTTATCTTTCTGAAAACCGTCAATAGCCACGATGGAGAAAGTCATTTGACTATACGGCAAATTTTATGCAAGTTCCTATGACAACCGGCTCCTTTTATATACCTCGATGCATTAATCTTTTCTACTTTGTTTAAAAGCTCAGATTTTTACATATTATACGATGTATCCGTTTCATTTCGCTAAACTGATTTATTACCTTATTCCACAGGCTGTTCGTTTGCCCAAAAAAAAATGAAGGGGGCAACGAACAAAAATGCAAGACTTTAACCTGCCATGACTAAAATACGTCTTGCATTACACATAATACGAAATTCAACCCGTTACTTAAAACAAAATGTATATAGCAACGGAATTGTTTTGTTTTATTTACACGTATTCAAGAAATGTCGCCGAGAAGCGCAAATGCCGAGTTTAACCATTCTGATTACCGCTTGCATGTAACTAGGAAAGAGAAGATAAAACACATTAGAAATAACAAAACAAAATTGAAGAAGAAGAAAAAAAAAGGCGCGAGAAAAAAAAAATGTCGTCTGCTTAAGCCGACCAGCTATTATGTTCTCTCTTATTTTTCATGTCATGAGATGTGTGTCTGGTTTATCTCAGGTCGCTTTTTCCTTGATTGATGGTGTAGCCAAAGATGCCTCTCGTCACTTAACTTGCTGTTTTTACTAGTTTTTCTCGCCATTATTGAATAGTTTAGGGTCAGCTGAAAACGTATTAATACTAAATGGAAGCCGAATAACATCATACGGATAATGAGTAAGTGAGTAATGAGCTCACATTCGCAACATGGCTCTCTTTCTCTTTTTTTCACTCCCTACCTTTCTTTTTCTTTCTGCTAAAGTTTTAGTCTTGGTGTAAACATGAACTTTGTCGTACTTAACGAGTTAAAAAGAGAGTTTTATATAAGAAGACAACAGAAAGAAAGAAAAGGGAACGTTTTTATACTCTGCTGTTTATTTACCATGATGTATATCGGAGCCGGTAATTTTTTAAATACCTATTTGTTACAAAGTGCATGCAACCGAATTGAGTACACCATAGGAGGAACTTGTATAAGAGATATAACGCAATAGCCTATACCTGTGTAGTAATGTTTACTTTTAAGATAAACATATGATGTATTGCAAAACTGTCACATGAAAATTGGATGGCTGCATCCCGAGTGTGGTATACAATTGATAATGTATAGCCCTTAAAATTACACAGAGTTGATGATAAAAAAATAAAATATGAAATATAAGCAGTAGCAGAAGTCTTTCTGTATATATGATAGCATAGTAGTAGCAGTATCAGTAGCAGAATTCTTTCAGTATATGCAACAGTTCAGTAACGGTTAACAAATAACACATATAGCAGACGTGTAAAGGGTAGTAACATTGTCAACAGCCACAAAACTTACAGGAATGCAACAGAAAAGCCACAGCAATACAAAGCGACAGTAGTTTCAGTAGCAGTATAGTAATAGTAGCAACCGAAACATGACATCAACGTGGTAGTATAACAAACATTGTTCATTTCTTTATCTGCTTTCGGATGAAGATGAATCTTGGATATTTCAGTCTTTGTATAAATGTTGTAACTTATGTTTATACTCAAGTATATTAAATTACAATAAATGGCCAATGGGCAAATAACCTAAGTTCTTGGTTATAAGCATCTGCATTTTTTATTAATCAGTGAATTACACATTGCAATGGATATATTCTTGCTGTATTAAATATGCCTCAGTATTAACCATATACGTACATTTGATCAAATTCCTACATCCACATCTGAAGCGAGCATAATTCTTGACAAGAAGGGAAGGCGGGAAGGCGGCTGGCGGTGACAGGTATGTTGCAGGTTCCTCATAGTGCTGGACCCATCGTTGATTCGTGACCAAGCAGTGTAGACAAGCTGTTTACGTCCATCTTTTAAAGAGAGGATCTTTCTTACACGAGTACAGTAAAAATGATTTAGTTTGCAAGAATATTTTACATCGAATATCAAGATATAAATACTATGAACGATTAAACGGTATATAATAACATCATGCAGGCTATAATAATAATGAAACTAAAGCGTGGAATAAAGTCATGTTTATTACAAGTCATAAAATATCCAGTAAACACATATTGACACATTTCTATCTACATGCAGTGGGCTATATCTTAATTCCTCGTTGCTTTAATGTTAATTTTCAATTGCCGTTAATCAAGTGACGCACTCTTCTGATTTAATCTTATTGATCTGATATTCTTTATTGTTCGATAAGAAAAATACAAGTAAAAAAACAAACAAATAAAAGAGATATTTATGACGTATTAGGTTTTTGTGGATGTCAGGTCATGCTAGGAAACATCATCCAGGATTAGACCGTTTAATAAATAAGAAAATACGTTTGGAATTAAAGCACTATAACATATAATCGAGAGGATACTTAACGTGGACTTAAAACACCAGTTTGATTATGACTCGTAAAATACAGAATAAACACAAGTGACCGTTAGTAGAGAGTGCTATCTATTAATGCCATCCTGATGACATATAAATGATGATAACAAAGGTCCATTAGACCGCTTTAATTAATCAACGATTTATACCCCAGTTCATAACATGTATAGGCTTATAGGCCTATATATTACCGCACTGCGTTAACAAATTGGATTCGAACAGCACCAGTTGTAAGCGGTCGTCCAAGAATGTTTGTTTTCTTTGCGAGGGGAGGGGCGGGGCGGGGGGTTGGTTGCCATAAATAGGAGAAAACTTAAACGAAAGGGAAATGTTTGTCAGTTAGCTAATTTTAGGACTATTTTCATTGATTAAAAAAAAGAGAGTATTACCTAAAAGATGATATTTATGAATGAGTGAATTGACGTCACTGAAACATGCGTGGTGCTTAGGCTGAACAGATTAATATTTGTTGTTGATTGACCTGTAACACTTAGTTAAGTCTAGTTACGGGGTTTTCTTCGAAACGCCCTAACTTTACTTTTCATGCTTGGAACACTTGCTAACCTTAATTATGATACAATCATTAAATTCCATTGGGTTCGTGTTTACGTTATCCAAGATTCGAAAGCCGTTCTTTTCGTGGAATGGGTACAATAAAATTAAATTCACGACGTGAGTTCAGTCTTTAATGAATAGAAGCAAACCATGACAGCAGCAATAGTTTGAATCGGTAGTAGAGTACGTGAGTGAACTGCGCCACTATAGATTAGGACTCTAGTTAGTCTGAATTTAACTTTCTAAAATTTGGGAATGGTACGCGAATAATCAAGGCTTAATTTACACAACTTTTCTGTTGAATTATATGTATCTGCATTGGACTAAATCATATATAGAGGAAACTATTGAATAAACACCGTACACATAGGACCGGCATATGTTCGTAGTAACGAATGGATGTTGGTAAACTCTAAGGGAAGGTTTCAATGGTGATGACGTAACTTTCCGACCAATCGTCAGCGATTATTTACTTATAATTGCAAACCTGTTTGGAAAAAAGTCGCCCCGGTGTGTGATACCATATTAAACGGGTGATCATACGGTATCATAATTATCCGGTTTTATACAAATAGGATGCAATTGCGCATGCGCAAATCGCATGTTGGACTATCAAGAAGAGCGTCCCATATCTGAAAGTTATTATTCATGAATAATTGAAATAATTAGGCCTATAGGAAGCAATTTATTAGACATGAATTATGTCAACATTTCATTCAGCAAAAACGAGAAACTTACAATAATATTTTAATCTTCTGTATTCAGAGGTACTCGGTACGTACGTACCAATATAATACGCGATTGTAGGTTGATATCAATTGACCAGACCGGATATTAAAGCACACGCATGCGCAAATAGAATCTTTAAATACGGTTTTAAGTTTACAGAAAGAAAACATTCTGGGCATGCGTCAATTTACCAGATGGCCCAAAAAAAGTAGCAATATACTCATGGACAGCAATGAATTTTAACTTCACTTGAAAAAATCATCACGTGTCTCAGTTCTTCGAGAGAGGAAAAACCAACAACTTGTGAGGGATGGGCTTTGAACCTTACAGGACTTGAAACCACAAGCAAAACTTTCAATATTACTGACGTAAAGTGGACAACATTAACTTAAGATTGTAAATAATCACGTCGACGGACCACCCTTAAGAACAAACTTTGAGTTATGACCAGTAATTAGACAGCAAGGCGTACGAAATGTCATATTTTAAGAAAGTGGATGAAACAACTTTCCAATAGGGGATTTATCTCACGGTTCGTTTACGAAATTGTTTTAAATCTCTGCATCATATCACCCAGCATTTGGATACTTTTAGCAAACAAAAGCTTTCAAAATATCTAGTTTTGCAGTTCCCCGTCTGGATCATGGGTAAAGAAATGCCTTTTAAATCGTCGAATCTCTTTTCATCCCTGCAAACTAATGGACGAGTCTAGAAAATCTTTACGGTTTGCTGCTTCGAAGTGAGCAGGCGCATAAACTCTTGCTAGGAGTTTCGATTGAAGTGTGATTACGATCTCATGAAGAGCTCTATGGCTAGCTTTTAAATTGACGGAGTGTCACGGTTGAACGGATTGTTTACATGAGGCTGCTACCTAACCTGGGTCAGTTGGCTGTGTCCTGTCCAAAAATCACACGTTGGAGTAGAAAAACTTTTCCACGATACCATTTATAAATTTCAAAACAGTCACGGCAAAAGAATCACTTAGGCTAGCTTTTTTGACAGCAGAGATAGACTTGATACATGTTATTTTCTTCTTTCATTCATCCCCTCCCTTCTATTTTTTTTCGTGGATTTACAAGACGTTTTCTCTTTGTAACCAAAACTTTTCAAGATTGTGGAGGTTGGTCGGCGTGTGTCGGCAATTATTTGAGAGTATGAGTGTTATGGGCGACCACATGCAAGCACCAATAGATCTAAGAACCACACGGGCTGATTGCCGATTTATGTCCGATGGTAACACGGCCAACCACGTTCTATACACGGACCATCCGCCCGCTGGAATGCCGCAGCCTGGTTATGGCAATTCATGTGTAGAGATGTTGGAAGGTCATGAGTACAGGGTTATGCCATCACCGCCAGATTATCATGATCCAAGGGTTCGGATCAGTTATACAGATGGAGAGAATTACCACAATGGTTTAGATAGGACCTGTACCCTCACTGACATGGGGAATAGCCCCTTGAACGGCTACGCGAGATCACCCCCAGATTACATCGTCAACAGCCAGTCGACACCGAGTTCGTGTACATTCTCTACGTCGCCGTTGAACGACCATTCGCATCCTGTTTCGCCGGTAGGCAACAACCGTCTCAACGGGCGTCGCAAGGGCAGTGTATGCAAGAAGGAACGTAAAAGGACACAGAGTATAAATACCGCTTTCGCCGAGCTACGGGATCGTATCCCTAACGTACCGGCCGATACGAAACTATCCAAAATCAAAACGTTAAGGCTTGCCACGAGTTACATCGCTTATCTGACGGATATTTTATCGGATGGCAGTAGCAGAAACCAAGATTGTGCCCATTTACGAACGGAGTTGCTCAGAATTGAAGGGAAAGAGAGAAGCCGCAAGCGTGAAACGGTCAGTAGTAATATCATAAATTCATCTCATTTTTTCTTTTTGGTTGATTAATCAAACTGCTCCCCCGTATATATACATATATATGTATATATATATATAGTTTAAAGGATAAATAATTAGGCGATTGTTTTTCTTGTTTATAGGGCTACGTTGTTTGGGTTTAAACAGTTTCATTCCCATCCTGTAGACGCTCTTCAATCTCTTTCTGGCGATGTCGGGATGGGTCGGGTAGATGAAACAGGCGTTCGAATTGGACGCAAATCTTTTGTAAAATATAAAGATTCCACACGACTAGCACATGTCCACCGGCCAGAAATCAATTACTTGTCATATTGTTTTAAAGCAACGAGGCATTAAATTTTATTCCGCTTCAAAAGTATAAAAAAAAAGTTTGGTTAATCTGTATTATCACATGTAAAAACAGAAAAAAAAGCCCGCCAACAAAGAAAGGTGTAACCATCATTTTAGCTTAATGGCGTCTTGTTTTAGTTTTCTCATTTGCCAATTGAAATTGCTAAAAGACAGGAGACTTAACCAAGGAATAATAAACACGGTTTTATATGAACGAGGAGGAAGCAGGGACGGTGTTACATCGATCGTCTGCTCACCCATAGCGCATAAAACCAGGTCGACATAACGGTAACGTTCGGGGAAGATGCGCTCGTTGAATCCCGTCGAATACCATAGCATTACAGCGTGTACCATAGTATTACATATACCTTAACTTCACACGGTGTTAACTAAATCAACACTTTTCATTTTGCATTTCGTTTAAGAAACCATTTTCGAAGTAAAAAAAAAAGTGCGCAACTCTCTCGTTTCGTCACTTTACATTCTTTCAAAGTTTCTCATAAAGTTTTGCCAACTTTTCAAACTTTTTTAAAAGTTTTTTAGTTCTCGTAAGTCTTTTGATTCATCTGCCTGTCGTCTGCCTATCCTCCCTCTGAATTATCTCACAATCATAGATCACCTTGACAACAAGCAGGCGGTCTCCGAATAAAGTTTTATGCGAACCACACTTTTCGCGCTCATTAGCTTAAGTATCCCTACGCCTCAAAGGCGTCCTCGGCCTAAAAAAGCCGATTGGTATTTTAGTGCTAACCTGAAAATTAAGTTTGGGTGAAGATTATATTTCTGTCGTTATCCGTGAAATATGGCTTGTCGGCGGCCTTCTGCAAGGAGGTTGTCATTGGAGAGTGGAACGCTTCTTTGACTCCTTTTGTCGTCAGTTAGAGGGAGAAAAAATAGACGTTAAAATCTTGTTGTCAACAAACCAACGAAAAATGTCCATAAGATGTCCAAAAATTAAGTGAAGATATTTCAAGAAAAATTCCCTTCCGGAAAAGGTTTCATTTTTCTAGCCTCTAATTTGTAATTTGTCTAACCTGGTTCGGTAAACATTTGAGCTAGATAAATATAATATTAAATTTATGAAGCTTTATAATTATTTGAGCTCTTTGATGCTAGAATTGCACGACAACGCAGTAACTGTTTTAGGTTAGAAAACCAAGTTGCATTTGAAATAATTAAGGACAATTGTCAAAAGTTTTAAAACTTGTTTAAGGCTGTAAAACCAAGTTGTATTTGAAGTAATTAAACATAATTATCAAACTGATTAAAAATATTGCTGTGTCATTCCTGTTTGTGATTAAAAAGAAAAGTATCTGTTATCAGTTATTGGCATGAGAGTTAAAATTATTGGGAACAAGTAAACGACAATTAACGGTGTATTTCTCTCATAGACGTTTAATTATAATTAATATCTCCCTGTTTGAGACCTAGTTGTAAGATAAATTTATTTACAAAATACAATTTAACTGAAAAGCCTTTTTATTTATTGTTTAAAATTTAATGTCAACATGTCTTTAGCGTTTATTATTGGAAATTAAAAATATTGTTTTTTCGCTATGATTATTGTTCTTCTAAGATTATCCTGGTCAATAAATCCTAAAAGTATAGGAAATATGATCCCATATTAATATCTAATTTTCCTTTCAAGAGATAGTGGTTGTATTTGTCTCCATATTCCGAACAGCCGTATTTTTTTATAATCTTAAAACATCTGAAAAAATAAAACTGAATATACATTTATATATTTGTATCCCCCCCCCCCCCATCATATTCTCCTTGCTATTTAGAGAGGCTACTACAGGCTATATATGTCTTCAGACTGTACAGTTCAACCAAAGAATAATACGAATCAACATTGTATCCTATTGTTAAAAAATATTCGCAATAAAATAGTTTCCAACTAATTAAAAGCTCAACCTTTGAAAAACAAAAACAATAGAGATATTGAATGGTTTGAAAGTGCATGAATTATACTCTAAAATCACTATCAATAACCCGAGCCATTAAAATGTTAAACTTTAAATCAGGGATGCGGTCTTTGGTTTACCAATGAAATCCTGGTTAATTTGACAGACACAAATATTGGTTAACGTACATATTAACAACTTTTCATATAAAATTAAACCACGTAATTCCATCCATGTTAAAACTGACTAGCATATTGACTTGATCAATAATAATTAATATACATATTTCTGTGCATCGTATATTCGAGAATTTCGTTCGTTCTAAAAGGCAATTATATCAAATGTTATATTTAATATAACTTGTACAATCCATTCGAAATATACATAGATTTTATGATGTCCTTTTTTTTCTGATTTGATATTCAAAGTAGCTTTTAGGTGCAAATTAATCAACCCCCCCCCCCCCATAAAAACAACTGTGTAATTTGCGTCGTTATTTTATAGATAGGTGCTTCTTACAGGATTTGTAGCTACAATGTTGCAATGATATTCTCTGATATATAATTATATATAATAACTGCCAAATTAATTTTTTTATTCGTCATTCTGATATATAGAGGGGTACGATGTTGACAATCTTTAAAATCAAATTGTAAAATAGTTCAATAATCCTTATTGGTTGATTATCGACTAATAAAAATGGACCGTTGTGTACCAACAATCTTGATTGAAGAATAACATACCAAGAAAACATTTTCCTTATTTTGCTTCATAAGGAAGTAACTTGATAGAACTATTTTGTTCTTTAAGAACAAAAAACAAACAATCAGCGATAGAATATTTCGTCTCTTTGATCTTGGAAAGTTTGCCTGTAAAGTTAGGAATGGCAGGACGGAAATATAACTATATCTGTAATAACTGGTCATCTCGATAATTGTAATTACAATATTATGAATTAATTTCAGTCGTGAATGTTTAAGACTATCAAAGAAGAAAATTCATGAAAAAACTGTCGAAAACATATTTGTCCTATATATTTAAATTACAGAGAAGTTCAATTCATGCTGAATGAAACAAAATAATGAAATAAAGATGAAACAGAAAAGGGAGGTACATATTATAAATTATCTTATCATATACAAAGAAAACTGACCTAACATTACTCTCCTTGTCTTCATCTCACCGAAGAAGAATGATGAAGAGTGCGTGTTGTGGTGGGGGGGGGGGGGGGG
>JAIPMN010002610.1:11394-25335 GCA_020650975.1 Apostichopus californicus | reverse complement strand
GCCCCCCCCCCCCTACTTCGTCTCATAATCAGAAATATTAGGAAACTGGTAAAGTACTTCACTTTTCTTCTGCATAAAGAATAGTCGTTCATAGACTTAAACTATAGTAAACATAACCAGAGCATTCACGGCACTGCTTGTCGCTAGAGTTCCTTTATAGAGAGGAACTCTACTTGTCGCAAGGTAAGAGCGCCATCTATTATTATTCATACTTACTGTGACTGTGTGGTAAATCGGTCGGATCAATTTGTAGATATGTGTGCGTGTTTGTCCAAGGCTTTAATACTGATATCATTTTATGTGAGTAAAGACCGTAGTTTACAAATGTGTCCATTAACTCATTGATATGGGGAGGGTAGGCCGGGGGAGGGTAGGCGGGGGGGGGGGAGGGGGGTGACTGTATAGGTTCTTGTGTTTGTGCATTTAATATCTCAATGAATGGAAGTGAAGTAACTGAGATTGCATAAAATATGAAATGGAAACTGGATAAACATGACCGATTTGGATAAATTTTTACTCTAAGCAGGGCGATGCTGACAATAATAATAAGCAATAATTAGTAATAATAATAATAATGATAAAAAGCAACACTTAATTTGATTCAATGATATCGTTAGCTGACTCCGACTATTACCTTGTTGTTGTGTTGTTTTGTATTTTAAGCTGGCAATGCTCCTTTTACCTAAGTACACGAACTGTATTGTTTTATGTGGAAGTCAAAGGTCATAAAAACAATAAAAGAAAGAAATAAATGGCACTTATCTGGCGGAGCAGTCCCTTAAGGTGTTCATCTTGGGCATCCTATCGGTCTACTCTACACACAGAACAACATATAGTTCGGCTATCTATGAGATTGGCGTTTCTTGCTTTTTGCGTCAAAGAATGAATCTCTCTAGTCCAAGCAGAAAATTGAGAACCCCTGACTGTATAAGGCTGAAAGAAGTTCAATGATAACGAGGCGACAATGAGTTAGGGATGGTCCTAATTGTAAGAACCTTGTGGGTATCACATTAGGTACTACTAAAATCAGATTTATTCTACGTGTAAGTACAACGATTATTAATGCGAGTACTCAGATACTATAATATTAATATGAGTACCAGATTAATAACACAATAACCTAGATTGGATTAGAGTACACTTTTTCACCACTTTCGTGGTAGTTTTAAGTAGTTTCAATTCGTACGTGTAAAATTAAAAGAAATACAAACACATCTTCGAGCAATGCATATAGAGTATGATGTGATTTAAACGAACATTGTCTGGCTGATTACACGCAACGAACACACCACACAGCGAACACACCACGCAACGAACACACTACGCAACAAACACACCAAGCAGCGATCACACCACGCAGCGAACACACCACGCACCGAACACACCACTCAACGAACACAACAAGCAGCGATCACACCACGCAGCGAACACACCACGCAGCGAACACACCACGCAACGAACACACTACGCAACAAACACACCAAGCAGCGATCACACCACGCAGCGAACACACCACGCAGCGAACACACCACGCAACGAACACAACAAGCAACGAACACACCACACAACGAACACACCACGCAACAACCAAATGTGAGCCAAACGCTTCTTCTATGACTGAGTCACAGTTTAGTCATTTTAATATGACACAATAGCGAATATCGTTAATAACAAAAAATAATAAAAATAACCGTAAATACCCGTAAAAACGATAAGATGTTGTTATCAGAAATAGCTATGGACCACAATACACTGACTTAGACAATTTAAAGCAACATGTCACGTGTAAACCAATGGAATGGTTAGATACATGTGGAAGGTATATTCGTATACAGCTCACAGGAAGATTTATTGAATGAACATTGAAGAAACTCTTAACAAAATCTAGCTTTTAGGGTAATTTGAAAATGGAAATTCATTGTGTGAAGGAAGTTAAAGGCTGGAAATGGGAGTTAATGGGAGAGTAACCACCACCCCCCCCCCCTCTCTCTCTCTCTCTTCCTAAATCGAATGTTTGAGTAAAATGTGTAACAGACTAAGTGAGATTTGTCCACTTCGTATTGTGCTAGGCATTAAGACAAAACCCGATTCCAGTTGCCTCTGCCCCCCCCCCCGCCCCGCCCCCCACACACGCACAAGCATTTCGCATTTCGTGTATGATCAAGAGGAATCATTGTTAAACCAAAACAGAAACATTTTACTTACAATTCTACTTAATTCATCTGCTTTAACTTCCCGGACCAAATGAAAGTCGGTTAAACCTTATCATTTTTCGTCCAAACCGCGTGAACCATCAAAGCCAAATTTTGGTCTATAATCATAAATTAACTTGAAGTGTGTAACGAAAAGTTATCTGACAATATAGAAAGGCACAAAAAGAAAAGAAAAGAAAGAATTCATCAACATTTAAAGATAACTGTTTTAGTTGGTCTTTTGATTGACTGTGTGTCATTTCTTGGTGCATGTATGAAATTTGCTTTCATGCATCTTGGCAACAGAAATCCTACTTTTCGTGGAAAATTCGGGGACAAAAAAATTAGAAGGCGTGTAAGTAGGTAATAACACCATCATATGGGCATCAATATATAAAGATCTTCATCAATTTAACTGTTATCGTTTCTCTGTATGTTCTATGGTAGAAATAAATAATATTTTCTGGTATGTCTGCGTCAGTTCTGAAAACGAAGGGACTGCAAACATGACCATCAAAGTGTTATACAGTGAACTAAACTGAAATATGTAAAGAAATACACGAGTAAATTTAAATTATTCAAATACCTGACCATTTCTATAAATATTAGGGGGTGGGGAAGTTGTTTCAGGTTATTCTATTTTTGCTAAATTACACTTATTTGCTGTATTGTTCAAAACCAAGCAAGTTTAGGCAACGCCACAATAATAGTTATCCACGCAGGGAGGTTACGGGTGCACATGATGGCTTCAGCGGACGAAACAGTAAAATTGATATTATTAGATATTAATTAAAACAAGTTCAAACTTATGTAAGACCTGGCCGTTTGGAATAGACCATTCCAATATTGGGGGCTTATCGTGACGGTGACCGCTTCATTGTGTAGCAACCAGAATCAAAGTAATACAAAAACCTTTTGTCTCAAATAACAGGTTTAAAATGCATTTAAAAATGGGATTTACAACTGGTGTTAGATTTTCACTTCCAAATCCCGACTAATGTATATCTATCCATATTTTTAACTGCTATATTTGACTAACAGTGGATCTATATATGTTTTTTTTAACGCGATACACATGCTATGTATAATAATCATGGTTTTTTTCCATTGCTGAGAGCAAAAGGAATAATTAATTGCGGCAATGATGCCATGTGTATGTGTGTATGTGACGCCTTGGCCTGTAAATACAATAACTCAATATTCTTAAGGTGAATGGACTTTACACTTTGTAGTTATATGCATCATATTGTGTTCTCAGCTACAATTGCTTTTTGCTGGGATCAAAGGTCATGCTAGGTCACCAGAGGTCAAATTGTGGGAAACATTGTATACACGATAACTCAACATTGCAAAGTTGGATGGACTTCAAACTTGGCATGTATACATGCAACATAGTGAGTTCTCGGCTGATATTATTTGTAGCTGGGATCAAAGGTCATACTAGGTCACCAGAGGTCAACATTTTATACACGATATCTCAAGAACAGAAGCATGAATCTCATGATCGGCCTGTTAACGTCCCATATTGCTTAGAGGAACCCTATTGGTCGAGGTCAGAGGTAATTTGCGGTCATCTTTCTTGAACGTTATACTTGGTATGTAGATCCAGCTCGGTGAGTGCAAGAACTCTATTGAATCGGTAGAGGTCAAAGGTCAAATGAAGTCAACAGGTGTCAAAGTCTGAAAACCATTTAAACATAATAATTCCAAAGTTACAGCTACTATTAACCTGTGAATTTAATTATTTAATGCTATGATTTTCTTATGGTGATCATAGTTTGGCCAAGGTTCAGTTCAGTTCAGACAAATTTAACTCACAATCGGAAAGCCAACTGGTTTTGCTGGTTACATCACGTGACAACATGAAATTCTACTGCAAACAGCAGCCGGATGCTTCAAACATAATACGGGACTCATAATAATTCATGGAGGTTTCCCCCCATCGGGGGTGTGACGCCACTCTCAATGAAATTTTACGCTCCCCTTGGACCTCTCATTTGCGTCAGCAAACATATTTTTTATAACCTTGTTCTTGTGATATTTGAGTATTTGGCAGAACTTGATGGGAGTGTCCGGTCCCCCGCTAGATCAAATTTTATAGTCTACATATTATTTTTCGCTTATTTGTCCTTTGTTTACTTATCTCTTGTTATTTTTGTAACAAGTTCAAACTTCAACATGAACAATAGTTAGGTGTGTCAGAAGCAATGTAAGATAAAAAATATCAAATGACGAATTGGCAAAACCAACAAGATATCATTTAATTTTGATGTGACGAATAAACAGTTTGAGCTATAAGGGTGATACAGTTCTTATTCATGTAGCCATAAAGTTTTAACGGAGACGTAACACGCCTCATGTATTCTCAGTAAGATAAAAGCGTGAACCATTGAGTTTATGACCCTTGCCTGGATAACTTGTGTTCATGTATATGTAATTATAAGTGACAACCAGGTTAAAGGCGCTCAATACATACATATTTATTGTGTACATCTCGTGTCGGTGCTTAAAGCATCCGATAGAATCATCTGAAATGTAAAAGATATCCAGATGAAATACATATATCAGAAAACTGCTAACTTCTATATATGTATGTTCTGATCAATTGACGAATAGGAATTTTTTTTAACGTGACTGTTTATTTGCATTCTAAGTATTTGGTATTTACCCTCGATCAGTTTATACAAGTTATAGAAATTATTAATAAAAAAGATAGGTCTTTGTTATGTAGAATGTTACAGCACTATATAATTATTATCATAATATCAGTATCACAGTATTACGATATTATCAGAAATCATTTCGATGTTATTATGCGCCCATAGACCTTAGCAACTATTTTACCCTGTGATAACGTAAGATAATTCGAGTTGAAAATTGCAATGGAGAGAAGATAAGAAGTATTTAACATATAAAGATAAAAGATGGATATTATTTCAATCTATAATAAGATGACATGAAATAACCAATCTAAAGGCTGGTTTTGAACTTTATTTTTATTATCTTTATTGTATTATGTTTTATCTTTATAGGGGGAGGGGAGGGGGAGAAAGGGTGAAAACAGCGACGGGAAAGAGCGAGGTGGTGTTACGGATAAGGAAGGGAGCGCATGCCACCATATAGTATAGCTTGAGTTGGCGATGTAATTGTGTTTTAGATATTCAGGATGTAAGAAAGATAGATTGAACTTTGGACGGTCGTGAAATTCCGAAAACTTTTGACATTTTTCTGACGTTTTGAAAAGTTCCAAAAATGTGAAGACTCCCTTTTTATCGCTCCCCATTGAGGTTGTGGTCCATATAACTGTTTGCTATAGAGTAATGGGTGAATTTTCGTGTAGATATAGTATAAGACTTGAGTACTGGTCTAGATATACTATAGTACATGACTAAGTAATGGTACTCGACTGTTAATTGTACTCTAACTGTGGTACTGTACGTCTGCGACAAGAACACCCGCACAATGCGTGGGACATACCGCGATATTTTATGGGGTCGGTTTACTCGGTTATATCCAAATCCGTTTGTATGTATTATGTATAGCCTGTACGTATTTAGGTGCAGGGTTCACAACATATCTGGAGGTAATTATTCACGAAACGGCATATCAACTCCATTGTCACCAAAGATAACCTAATTCCAGTTGTATTGCTGCATATCTAATCTAATTTGCGTTCATTCCATTTTGTATGCAACAGTTGGTAATACTGTTGTTTTGTCTATTGTACATCCAATAAATGGATGTAGGAGGATGTTTAACATATATGTATGTTGATATATCGGTGTCTCATGAAATGGAGGAAAAACTCCGTTCCTCCTCGACACCAATCCCTTACAACTCCCTTATTTAATCGCTCCACCCCCGCCCACCACACCCACCCCCGCACGCACACCTCATTGTCTTCCATCTCCCACCCACACCCCGCATGCACACCTCACTCGCATGCACCTCTCGGAGCGAAAATAGTCCTTGATTAAAAAAGAAGAAGAAAAAAAGAAATAAATCTGATGTCCCTTGGTTTAAATAAAAGCACATGAATAAAACAAAAACTTTGGAACGTTATCGATGAAACTAAAAAGAACAAAGTGTTTGACACAGTTTTGTCTTTTTTTATCTAGTATATTAAACGTTAAACAAAGAAGGATACCCTCCAGTAACTAAATCTACACCCCTTCTGTACCTCATCATCACTTCAGCCCATTGCATTTTATTCTTCCTCGGTCAAACGACAAACTTGACAGGCTATGGTAATTCTTAAGCTTGTTTTATCCACCACTGAGATAAAGCACACACCCCCTTTTATGGTTTTAACTTAGTCGCGTGGCAAAAAAAAAACAATAAATGCTTAATTACCAATTCGAAACCTTGAAGAGAAGGACTTGGGGGAGAGATTTTTAAGAGCAGGACTGTTCTAGATCAAACGGTATTGATCTTGTCGTGATATTTATGGAGTAATTAGTCTTAAAAGGACGCAAATGTATCATAAAAATCTTATTACCTGTGTGTTTGTGTTAATCAAACTTGTCTCCCTTTTCATCACACCCGCTAATGAACCACGGAATAAGCGCGGTATTCGAGACTATTTTTTAGTTGTTGTTCAAATTTCATAAGTTAAAGCATGCGTTACGTTTGACCCTGTACGTCTTTGACTTTGATCTTATGTAAAGGTTTATATTTTTCAATTAGTAAGTATTTACATCAACTTGTAGTTAAACGCATTGGGCATTCAGACGAACGTCAAAAAGCGCGTTGTCAATATCAAACGGAGGTATTTTGTTAGCCAGGAGGAATCTGGTTTTTGCCACAATTTTTAAGGAGTGTATTTTATTTAATTGAATAGAAAGAGTTACCTCGACTTTTAACGCCAAGTGTATGAAGCAGCAAGTCTTAAAAGGTACGTGTCGTTATTATAGGCAATTCATTTGTTTGTTTTTTTGCAGCAGAAGACAAGCGAGTCTAAGCAGCTAGTTGCGTGTCATAATTATCCGTATACCCGTTAGTAGGTACAACTACACGTTAACGTTACTAATGTAATAACTTCAACTTTGGTGACTCTCATACTTAACATGCATAGATCATTTGTAATGAGGTCTTCGTTTCGATTGTGTTTTTGTTTGTTTTGAGGTCAAAGGTCATTTGAGGTCACCAGTGGGTAAAATCCGCCAACAATTTAAACAAGCTCACTCAGTATAAGTGAAAGTTTGGTGAATGTAACATCTTTGGTATGCAGATTCGCCTCAGTTTCGCCTCAGATTCGCCTCAGTGATTTCTCATTTGTCCCTTCATTATACCGCCATCATCATCAATCAGTAATATTTATAAAGCGCTGATATCGTGGAACACTGCCAAAGCTCTTTGGAAGAGAAAGGTTTCAAGCTGTTTCTTGAAACTGTTCATTGAGTGGCAATGTCTGAGTTTATGTGGCATGGAATTCCATGAACGAGGGAGGGCCAATTCTAGAAAATGCACGACCACCATATCCATTTAATTTGAAGCGAGGCTCAATAAGGAGATTATAGCATGTTGGGAGAGGACGAGTTGGCTTGTAAGGGGAGATGAGATCACACAAATATTGAGGTGATTGCCCATGAAAGGCCTTCCATGTTAGCAAAAGAATTTTATAGTTGATTCTTTGTTGAATTGGAAGCCAGTGAAGGAGATATAGAGCTGAGGATATAAGCTCAGATTTTCTCATGTTAAGAATCACTCTTGCTGCAATATTTTGGACAATTCAAATAAAATTGATTAATTAATTTCCTGTGAAGAGAAAAATCACTGAAGCTACCGATGCAGTTTGTTACAGTCATATCCTATCAACGAATGCAGTAGTTCTCCGTGTCATAGGAAACCGAGAATTAATCGCATAATCCTGCTGTTTTACAAGCTTTAGTTTGATTTAATTTCTTCATCAGTTGGCAGTTCCTATCATAGTTCCAAAGAGATTTGGGTTAAAGGAAAAATATTGAACCGAAGAAACGTAACCTGTTACAGGCCCTACATGATGCCCCTAAAACTTGTCCAATGAACGGTAAACTTTGACATAAAACGTACAGTTTTATCAATGAAAAATATAGCATGGACACTTAAATTTGTGGGACACCAAATTTTCTTCATTGGAGATATTAGTCACGTAGAAGAAGTTATTATACGTAATTGTAACCACAAATATCTCTGAGATGGAAAGATCTTCAATTATTTATGAATATTCATAGCTTGGTCAGATGACATTCCTTACACAGAAATACAGCTTTAAGCTGTCAACCTGTCTTATTTTCGTGATAGTTACTTTTTTCTTGTCCCTGTTGATTTTTGGTACAATATGAGTCATCTCATATTCTCCTTATCTCAAATCACCTTTGACAAGAGTGACAATTGCTTCACGTTTAAAAAAACATGTCAAAGATAGCTGAAAAGTTATGGCAGATGGCACACATAGAGAGATGCGTATTTATAGTAAGGTTTATAGTAATTGGTTCATCAAAGACATTTTAAGACCAGATGTTTAACTAAATTGCATCGTGTTTTCATGTTCTTCGAGATAACATGTTTTCATATAAGAGAGTTCCGTCTATCAAGAGAGTAATATGTCCGTGGGCGTACAAACGTCAAACCAAGGGAAATATTATCTGAAAATACAGAGAATTGAAGTTTTGGCCAATTGACAATAACAGTCGTTATATTTTCATGATAATTGTTTAAAAAAAAAAAATTCGTCAATGTCACTATTGTTTGATATATCAAATTTAAAACAAAGTTACCATCGTTATTTTTCATTTCGTTAATTTAAACCCATCTTGTAGCTAATGCTAGTTGAGGTCATGACATTTCAAATGTTAAAACCGTTTCAGAGACCTAGTTAATTTAAATGTTCTTTCAATTTATTTGTACGTTATAGCAAAGTTACCGTAATTATAATGTTTAATTAATGTTATTTACTTGTTGTAAAACTGCTATGTATATGGGTTTTTCACTAATTTTTAAAACTGTTCCCTCTCCACTAATTAATTTTAATGTGTGGGTCTTTTTTTTTGTTGTTGCTGTTTCTCTTCTATCAATTATTGTAAATTGACCAATTATGTGTTTCACTTAAATTAAGATTGTTTATAAGTTGGAGCATAAATTGTTACGATTTTTTGTTTCAGTGTCTGAGTTACTTAATAGGTACATCATTTTACGTAAGCCAAATGTTTTCAACAGGGATGATAAATTTACTTACTTTAAGTTTATCTCAGACGTAAATTTAATATTTTTTTCTTCAAATTATGTTTCAATTACCTAAATGATTAATTGTAAAATGTTTTTAATGCTACCTGTAACTTAGCATTAGCTTTATATATATTTTTTGTGCGATATGCATGTACAACATTATGATATAAAAAATTAATTTTAAAAGGATTTATGATTTTTTATCTTTGTACCTTCACTCTCTTTACCTCCTTTTCTTCTTCTCCTGTAGATTTACGAAGGTGAAGTAATTCTCCCGACTAGAGGGAAAGGCAGGACAGGCTGGCCTCAACATGTTTGGGCTCTGGAATTATCTACCTAATATTGACATAGAGAACTAACCATCACCAATGGCCGGGTATACAGACGAGTAAAGGTTGGGTTATGTCACTTGGCTGTGAGTAAAGTTCATAGAACACAACGATTAGTATAAAGCATAGAGCCTGACTGGAATCTTGCAAGTATCGTTTAAAGGTGACGGCTAGACATAGAAGTTCTTCTTGGCCGACCGTTTCTCCTACCCGAGGACGCATTCAAACTGGGACCGATTATTGAGCTGGACTGATAAGTTATCGAGTTGAAATGGAACTATAAACCTGGGCGATGAAGATGCGTGTGTGAGTTTGGGGAGGAAAGGGAGGGAGGGGAGAGAGGGTGGGAGTTAGGGAGAGGGTGGGAGGGAGGGGGAGGGAGAGAGGAAGGGATGGTGTTGCAATGGTCTACTCGCAGCAGAAAAACTCGTAACCACGCAATAAGCTAGAGTAAAGACGAGCAGCAAATACCGTTTTCAAGTTTTGAAGACTTTGGCAACGACTGGTTTTACGAGTCTCTTGATGAATGGACAGACTATATTGGAAGAAAGTATTAATTTATGAAATCACTATAGCTAGGCTCATAATTCTGTATTAGTGTTGAATGTTAGGTAAGGTATTGTTTAAAAGGATTAAATGTGTTAAATATTCTTTGACAGGCACTTTTATTATTCTTAAGTTGTTTTAATATAACTTTCCACGTACGTAACTAAACCACATACAAAATACATTTCGATGTATTCAACGATTAAAATGAGGAGGAAATGCATGACAACAAAACATATTTCGCGCCATTTTGAATCACAGAGATG
This sequence comes from Apostichopus californicus, assembly GCA_020650975.1. Classification (NCBI taxonomy): domain Eukaryota; kingdom Metazoa; phylum Echinodermata; class Holothuroidea; order Aspidochirotida; family Stichopodidae; genus Apostichopus; species Apostichopus californicus. The sequence goes on along the minus strand of JAIPMN010002610.1, from coordinate 14,796 downwards.
CCTCTAACTCGTGCGTAAGATAGGTAAAGGCTCTCTCTGCTATGAAGGTATTGCTATAGGTCAATGCTTGGAAATGAGACAAGGATTTCATAAACAAATAAAACACAATTTTAAAGTGAACACACCTAAGATGCAGGGATTCCCACATGGTTTCAGAGTGTGTGTGGTGGGGGCGGGGGGGGGGGCGGAAAACAGGCATTAGACAATGTTATAGTGGTGTTGGTATTGCCACAGGTGGCGTAGCCACAGGGTGCGGGGGAATTTGTCTTCCCCCTCCCCAATGGTCAGAAAAATGTTTTTTTTAGTAGAATATAGGTTCTGCCTGCCCCTTTGGAAAAAATTTGGTCCACCTAAAAAAAGAACACTAGCTACGCCCCTAATTGCCGCCCACGCCTACGTGAACATAATTGCTGTGATAATTATTGGGGGCATGTCCCCTCCCAGACGCACCCCTCCCCGGTATCAGAGGCCCTGAGCTGAAGTATGTGGCGTAACGTATTTTGCACCATGTCGATCAACCATTTATAGTCCTATAGTTGTTACCTCTATGGAAGGTGGCTGAGAGTGACGTCATATACTGATGTCCCGCCTTCACCCATTGAAGTAGTGTTTAAGGACTGACTTTGGCATATTTGCAGTATTATTTGAACCCCCCCCCCCCTCACCCACCGTTCCCTCTCTCCTCGAAAGCAAAGTCATCACGCCTTAATATGGTCGAGTATGTTTCACTGATGCTACTCATTCACGTACATCTTCCCCTCCCCTCTCTCTTCCCTTCCTCCCTCTAAACTTAAGGTCTATAACCGTCAGAGTTGACACTGACAGGGTCTCTCTGTTTTCTTAAAAATAAGGGCTGAATGAATATTCATATCAAAATAACCACTTTATTTCGTGAAAAGCATGAGGTTTATTAAGTTTTTCAAAGCAATTTGATTTGTAATAGAATGAAGTTCAACCTGTATTTGTTCTTGCTAAGAAATAGCATAAACTACCGTTGATAAAGTAAATGAATAAAGTAAATAAATGAAAACGACTGCATCTTTATTATAATGTCACGGTTATATAGGCTGATACAAATATGGCGAATGATGTGGAAGCTGATAAGTTAATAATAACACTAAAAAGTAATAAAACTTTAAGAAAAGAAAGAGAAATAATGACGAATGAAACACATTCGATCTCTGTACAGACAAAGCAATGAAATAAATATTTGAAAAGTGGACTTTCTTTGTAGTTTTTTCTATCAGCGGTTTTTTGTTGTTGGTGGTGCGCATGCGTGTTTATGTGTGTGCAGTTAATACCATTCATACTGTAATGCAATTATCACTATCAAATATTGCAAATATTGGTCTCGTCTTAAATTCAAGTAAGATTCACCTAGCCTTTCTGAAAACATACAAAATGTCTCAATACAATGATCGTTGCAATAACACATGTAATAGCCGTTACTAAAAGGCGCAGTCCCGATTGCACTGGGCAACTCCGAAGCATGCACAAGACCGAGTAGGTTGTACAGCTTCCGCAGACAGTGTGTAATCAAGTTATGTTTTGTGGTATCTCGTACGTGATGCACGGTGTCGGAACGAGACCTCCATGTTGCCTCGACAGACTGGCCTAAACGATTGTACAATACCCGTGATTAATTGTATTAACCTATTCAAAATAATAATTAATATATAAAAATATAAATATAACAAAATATATTAAAATTAGCGTCGTGATTCTCATTAACAGGGAAACAAAAAATGAAAAACGCTGAACAGAATTAAAATTAATAAGTAACAAACATAAAAGAGAAACTTCCAGTAAAAAAAGTAAGGAATAACGTCATAATAGCGCTCAGATCTTTTTAGATTAATCTAGCGAGCCTTATGGACATCTTGATTGTTAATGGCTGACTGAAATCATTCATCTGTAGCCTAACATATCACTTTAATGCATGTATGCAGCCTACAGCTTATGTGACACAACGTCGACGGAACTGGAAGGATAAATTCTCATTTCACATTCACTGTAGTCGACTGGACACACATTTCGATCTTACACATTTCAATTATCCATTTATTTTCTCGTGTCCTAAACTTTTCTACTTAAAAGTTGACCTTTTAACGACAGTTGCTTATTAATTAATTACTTTAAAGAGGTAGTCGGAATATACTCTTTATGCAATTATCAAAATATGATGAGTTTAATTATCGGTGACTAACGCGTTTATGGTCAAAGAAAATGTTACGCTAGTTTGTACGGGAAATAGTGCACTAATCACTGCACAGTGAAACACAATTGTCTGGGATATATTCTATAGAATATATATTTATATTCTACATAATATTCTATATTCTATAGAATGTCATGTACGGAGAATAACACACTAATCACTGAACAGTAAAACACAATTGAATTTATCTGGGATATATTCTATAGAAAACGTTGTAGACAAGCATGTGGCTCTAAAAAGAACTCCCTGATATAAATAGCAACAATAAAACCAACCCTGCATTCTACCAGGAATGTGTGTTATATTGTGAATTGCATATGAACAAACTTGAGATAAGTAAACTCTGGTAAAACGATATTAATTTCCCTTGCGTGGGAGCGACAACCTAACGTTTTTCTGAAGAAGCAGTCGATTCTAAATACATCGTAATTTCAAGCGGCGTCAGAATTTCGTCGCGTTAACCAAATTTTAACACCAATAAACGTCAGCATTATTGTGTATCATCTCTTACTGCTTTCTTTATTAACGTGTACACTTGGAAGAAACTCTTCGAAGTTTCTACCTATTTCAGACTCATTCAATCAATAAAGACAATTTTACAAGGAGTACAAGTCAATATTTTTTCTCCTCGCTTTGTAACCTTGAGAAAGTACCTATGGTAACCTCGAGACAAAAGGTCCCCTTGGACCTTTTAAGGGCCCGTCGGTACTCGAGATTACCCCGCTAATGATCCGTGATAACACCCCTGCCAAAAGAGTGAGGCACCTTAAAACAAAGGACTCTGACATTGTTATAATCTACCGAGAGTTGTTAAAAGTTTTAATTGGCCACGAAAGCTGAAAGAAGTATTTCAAATGACGAGTAATTCGTTTTATAACAATGACAAGTATTTGTAGATACTTGTTTCCATAACAACCGATCCTTACAGACTTACCCTGGGAATAATTAGTTCATATTGAAACATTTCGTTCTGAAGAATTGAAAATCTATTTCCAGGACAAACCTGGAACCATTTGGTGGCTGATAGCGACACAGTGTCTCATTTAACATACCTTCCGTAAACAGGAGTAATGAAGGACATTAATGGCAAGAAGACTGAGACGGAGATAAAAACAAAAGAACACGAAAAAGTACTAATGCCCCCCCCCCCCACAGCCCCCTTTCCATCTTCAACAATGGATGGT
>JAIPMN010002610.1:0-11384 GCA_020650975.1 Apostichopus californicus | reverse complement strand
GCCCCCCCCCCCCCCCCAGCCCCATTCCCGTCTTCAACAATGGATGGTTAGTCAGTCGAAGCGAAAAAGGTTCCCTTCTAAGTTGATATGAAAAACTCCAAGAAACTAACCATGAAATAATTTTACAATAATTTTAGCATAATTATGAACTAGCTGAGCGGTTTTATGACGTATAGCATCTGCGGCTGCGCACCGTGGACATCTCTTAAACTGCCAAACAGACTGTATAGCAACAGACGAGAGCAGATGTTGAAGACTTGGAGAAAGGTCTTAATTTAGCCCCCAAATCGAAACTTCGCTTACAGACCAAAAACGTTCTCATACATATCAGATGTATTCAACATACTCATAACTATTAGGACAGAATTTGTTACTTTTATTGACTGGTAAATCTTAAAACTACAAACACTTTTTTTTCCACTACAGACGAAAATAAATACTTCTTTGCGTTTGAACGAAATGTTGTCAACTTGTAAACTTAATTCCTTTTGGCTAAAATCATGTGTAGTATCTGTTCCCTTTCGAGGGGAATGGTGATACACACCCGACGATGATCAAAGATTCACAGTCCCGATGCAAGGGGACTGGGGTTGAGAGCGGATCGGTCGTTCGGTAGTTTGGTTTTCGTGCCCAGGTTCATTCCTGGGTGACTTTTCTTAGAAAGTACTTGTAAACTTAATTGATTAAATATAGAGGAAAGCAGGATTATGGAAAGTTTAAATGCAAACAACGACAAATCTTCTCCTTTAATATCTTTAACGAATCAAAGGTTTAGTTACATCGTTCCTTCACTGGACAGGAAACCCCTTTAATGCCCCCACCCCCTTGACATTGCTGGATGACTCAAAAGGCCACGAGGGAGTTGTTCATGAGAATATCTGTAGCACCTTGACGGTGATTTAGTAAATTACCGAATGAGGACTGAACCACAGTGACACAATCGACCTTCACTGATAGGTTAAGGTATCGAGGGACCCAAGATGGGGTGTAAAGAGAGGACCCTCTGGAACAAAAAGAGTGACAAAACTAGGGGAATCCCTCGTTAATCAAACCAGTTTGTTCCCAGGAGTTTTCGAGTTAGCCAGGATTATTATTATTGGTCGTTATGTTGCTATGGAAACGATATTGGATAGATTCGATCGCAGATGTAACAGGTTTTTCTTTGAAAATGCGCTGATGACCAATAAACGTTGTTCGCCAATGATAACCGGTGGATCTTCTTCAGATGTGCACTGAGAAAACCACACATAAATTTAAAACGTGGTTATAGACGCTTCGCTTGATGGCTTTTTCTGAAAAGCTTAGAACAGGAAAAAAGAAGCGCAGACCATACTGAAACGGGGACGTGGGTGGGGGTGGGGTGGGGGAGGGGTGTGGGTTGAGGTTGGGTAAAATGCAGCATTTAACTCAGGTGTAAAGTTATTTGAATTATGCTTAAGAAAGTAATAATGATCTTGGGAATATGCCTTTCTTCAGGCATTTGTAGTGTAGTCGATGGAAAGTGAAAAGAGCGGGGGGAGGGGGGGGGGGGGCTACAAAAAGGTGAAAGGCCCCCCCCACTACAAAAAACTTAATGACAAACAGTTCCGCTAAGCAAGCAACACTGAACAACACCAATATATACGGGCAACAACAATAACGTACACGGAATGTCTATATTTGGGTAAACAAACTTAATGTGGGTCTATTCACATTCATAACAGGTCCCAGATGCCCTATGATAATTAAGACCATTGATTAACATTACCATTATTAATTAACAAAAGTCGCAAGTACCATCCTTCCAACCTCTTCTCACCCCTGCAGTTAATGAATGACGTCACAAATAAAGCGGTAACAGTTCTTTTATATCTAACTTGTAGTTTTATGTTAAATTTGAGTTATGTGGATGCGCATAGGCCTACTATCTGTAGTATGGCGAAATGTGCTTAAAGCGTGACATGGAAGTATCGTAAATACAAAATATATGGGGACCATGGCTTACTGACACAGGAAATATGCATACAGTATATGAACTTAGAACGACTCTCTATTAAATAACCTTATGTTACAATATTTCATTTCCATCTTTTTGTTTCATCTCTCTCTTCCATCCTGCCTCATATCATATCGTTGTACATTTTAGACATGGATTTTACTTAAACTACAATATACCGTCCATAATTTAGTACTGTATGAATTGAAATGTCTTATCAATCTATATATCTTCCACATAACCATCTGGACAGCTCTATAATCCTACTATAGGGAAAGAATTCCCCCTCTGTTGTTATAAATTGATGTCATATTCCAGTTAAAATCTTCTTCGTTATCATTCACATTGTTTTGACATTCACTTTATAACTTCAATCACTTTTCTTACGGAGCAAATTAAAGGACAAAGATAAAGTTGTTTAAAGAATATCGGCAATTATTGGAAAGATATCCATAAAAATCTAAACGGAAGAGATAAAAAGAGACCGATTTCTAGTCACATGTAACGAGAGCTCATGAACAGAAGTACTGCGACGAGCGTATACATTCATTAAAGTGATATGTTGAATAAGGAATAAAAATTAAAATAATCTTAAACTTTGAATTATGACCTGTCTTACATATGTAATGTTATATGCGACATCTGACACACCGCAACAATATATCACATAATGATCTATATTATAACTAATGATAGCACGAATAATTCTGTAAGATATAAAGGCAGTTGATTTAAATCAAAATACAAAACCGAAGAACACGGAATTTACAAGCAATTAACGAAAATTTTCTCTTACATGGAAACTAGTCTAATAAGAGTTCCACCAATTTTTACTTTTATTTACAAATTATGAGTCCACATAAATAAAACTCTTTGCTGAGTAAGGAAGAAGTATCTATAGCCTAATTGGTGAGGGTGTCCGCTCATAAAGCGGGAGGCCCGGGTTCGAATCCTGGTGGAGGATGGAGGTTTCTTCAATGTTCTGGATTTTCAACTCACTACAATTTCAAGTATATATAGATATGTGTGTGTGTGTGTACCTTATTATTCCTTTAATCTTCCAAAGTCTCTTTTTTTGATAAGTAAGGTTGTTAGAACGAGTCTAAAGATAAACTGAATATAAATCAGATTGTTTCACCCGATACATGAGTTTAAAAATGAAGCATGTGTATCGGTAAAATACTACGTGCGTTGGGGTGAAGGATGTGACCTAGTTAACTGTGAGGTATTACAGTTTGAAGGAGAAGCGGGTATTTCGGGGGGTGGGGGGTTAAAAATACTTCTGACGAAAAAAAAAGTGGAACCAAGCAGCAGTTCTGTGAGGTCTTGGACTAAGAGGAACATTATTTTGAGACTAACAATCAAATTGCCTTCACCAAATTGTGATCGTCTGTTTACATCTATGTCTGAAAATGTTTGAAACCTCAAACACATGTCTACGTAGGCTGTGTGCGGCAAATTGAAGTACACTGCACACTGCACATGGGATGCAGCTCAAAGGGCTGCTAATTCATACGAACCGTGCTTTATTTTTATTGAGAAGTTGAAGTTTTCTACTTCAAAATTGGATACGTCAAATTATGTGTACACTGAAATTCACGTCGGTATTGTATTTGCTCTACAACCAATGAAGTCTAACCTAATTTGGAATCGTAACCAGTTCAACGTCAACAAAATATGAACATTCCATCTGCATAATTTGATAACGTTCCACTTGTATAAGACAAACATCAATTTATGTCTGCATTATATATAGTCCTTTAATTAGCTTTATTACAGCTAATTAGCTGTATTGTTAATGAATTATGGTAACTTTTAAGATTCATTTTACAATGCTGCAAAAAGAAGATGCGCTGATGATATTTCATATTTCTGGTTTTGTTTAGTTTATAGTTTTTTATGTCTTATGAACATTTTAAATATTCTTCGAAATCCGAATTTCGAAAGTAAGAAATACTGCTTGTTTGATTTCTTTTTTAAAATCTTTGTTGTTAAATTAATCGCTCATCAGGGATTGCATTTCTTTTTGTGTAGCATATTTATATTTTTTATGGTAATTAAAACCATAAGTTTATGGCCTTCTTTGGCAAGTTCTCTCAACAAATATTGACAATAAAATGTGCAACGGTGAAATTATAACAAGACAATAATATTTAACATTGACTGAATATGTCAGGTTGTTACATTTAGCACAGTGGTTCTTCTACTATTTTTCTTTATATTTTTTATTATTAATGTATGTTTTTATGATGTCCCCTATGTTCGTTACGGCAAGCTGGGGACTTCAGATTTGGTCCCTAAGCTACGAGAGACTTCATAACTCAAGACGGAATATAGTTTATAGTTTGTAAAGTAGGAAAAAAATTCTTTGGGGTTGTAAAAAGAATCTTGAATGTAAATCTGTCAACCAGGAAACGTCACTTAAAACATCTTGGTTCGACAAAAAATTATACTTAATACCATATCAGTAGTAAAGAATAACTTACACATTTTTATCTCGAATTTTACGGCTTAATATCGATAAACTTCTGTTTTTTTCTGACGAAATTGTCTGTACGTGCGTCGAATACGAAGATAAATTCATCCGTGGTGAGTCACCGGTACAAGTTATTGTTTTGGGAACGCCATAAGTTTTCTCGAGAGATGAAAATATCTTCATCGAGACACCTGTCCAAATCCCCTGGATCATGAGGCGGTCAGTAGAATACAAGGTCAAATAAACTTTTATATTGTATCACTGAATGGATGAACTGGTATATATATAACACTGCTACCATCCACGCACGCAAGCAAGCAATGATTTGACCACCAAGTTGCATTCATGTGACATTTTTCAGGGAGCTCCGTGGCAGCTCCCTGGTTTTGTTTTACCTTCGCGGTGTTTTTTTTTCGTATTTGAGTCCGTATGAGAACATTTCTGTTTCGGGGCACACTGTGATTGACTGGGTGTGCAGGGGAAACGCACGAAAAGGGTGAGAGCTGGGGCTGGGGTCCAGTGAGCGAAGTTACCTCGCAAGATAAATACATGTCACGAAGAGATGTATTCTAATATATATATATATAGTTTTTGAATGGCATCTCCTTCTTATAATTCTTTCGTATTTCTTGTGTTTTAGCAGCTGATCGGCGAATATCCCTTAACCACCCCCTGGTTTTAGTGAAAGTTTGCTCATGTCAAACCATATATTCAAAGAATCGATTGGTATGGTCACTTACATTTACAACTATCCCTTGCCTTGGACCAGGGGGTAGGAAGCTTCCAAAAAGTGGGGGGGGGGGGTACAACATCAGAGAGGCACTTTCTCATTCCACAACCACCACTCGTTATGCTATAAATCGATACACACCGGCCATATCACTTATTAAATATATATGATGTGTTAGTATGCTATCAATACTATTTATTGAGATTGTTTATTGTTAACCATGCTACAAAAAGATATGGGATGCCATTTTAAGAATAGCATGTACAGACTAAAAATAAATAATTAAAATAAAATATTAAAATTAACAAAGGCTTAAGATATCCAAAAGACAGTTCTTCATCAAAGGGGCATATTTTATTTGCCAGTATAGGGCACATTTGCTATTTTAGAAAAAATGGGGGGAGGGGGGCACTTGCCCCCAGTGTACCCCCCGGCTCCTAACCCTGCCTTGGACCTATTTTATTTAAATTATATTTTAAAACATTATTATTATATATCATTTACCACTTTACCATCTTGCAAATCATTTCTAGCACCTCCCCCTCCCCTTCCTCATCTTTTTGTATCTGTCTTCATGGAATGTCACAACCTCATATCGTTTAATATTTTCTCCAATCCCCCTCCAAACATTTCACCTCGCCTCGCTCCGAGTCGGGTAGAATTCGTCACAATTTGACGCAATTAAAAGGGTTACCTCAATACGCGCAAGCTATTTTATCTACACTACAGAATAAGAAATATGTCAGATATTAGAGCTGGAAGTTGTAAGGATTGGAAAATGTCAACTATAGTTTTAAAGCTGAACCTTTAATGCCTATGTTGCACATTTCATTTGAGGAGCTTGGCGGCAATGTGCACATCCTGACTTTAAAACCAAAGACTTTCAAAAAGGTTAATAAAAAGTCGCAAGGTTTTCCCAACGTCGAGATAATAAATGAAACATTTATGTGTACAACGGGGCTTTTCTTTAATTTCGGCATTTTTCCAAGTCTGGGCTGAAGAAGTTAATCTTTTTCGACCAAGTTTTCTTGTTGTCTTTTCCGTTTTATTTTTATCCCTGACTTTTATAATATTATTACCCGTTCACACTTAAACCATCGGGCTCAGCATGTTTTTCATCAAAGTAAGTCGCAAGAAACTATAGGGGCCTTCCTCTTCAAGCCAAATCCCTTGTCTTAGTATAATAACCAAGAAAAGTCACTTATGTTTTATGCTCGCTCGCATGATTTGATACATACCAGACATTACACCGTACGGCCATACGAGATTACTCATTAGGACACTCTGTACAAATACCTCAGAAGTAATCACCTTCGCTACACGAAATCCTTAATTGCGCTGAATTTAGGAGAATTTTAAAGTGATATGCATTATACTTTTAGCTTCAAAACGGGCAAGTCTTCGTATACTTTCTAAAGTGGAGACGTGTTATTAAATTAACCATCACTGAATGTTTTGTGTTTCCATAGTAAGGACGATTAGAAGGGGATGGGGGGGGGGGGATATGTTGGAGACGGAGCGGGTGCCTGAAATTGTGTTGCGTAGATCATTCTTACCAAACACAGAGACTCTTAAACAGGTTTGATACTGAGGGGAAGAGGTGGGCGGGGGGGGGGGGGTTGGTCAGGAGTCAGACCAAAGTTCGGTGGTGCTCAAATTTCCATTTGTGGTGGGACAGCGCCCGCGTGAAATTCCCTGCTGTGAAAATGATGAGGTATAACCCCGCCCCCGTGTCAACCCTGAAAAGGTATACAGGGTCGTTCAACCGAAGAGAATAAGTGTGTATAAACTAATGAAGAGTGTGATTCAAGAGGGAATCAAGAATTATAACGGCAAGCACAGAACAGGCGTTCCATTACTTACTATTTTACGCGTAAAGTTATATGGTTTCAGGAATGTATATTTTACAGCCGTATACCTAAGCAGATATTTATACTTACCACATTACCTCAGGTTTGAAGCAGGTGGTAATTGTGGTTCATATTAAAACAGTATTTCACTTCCATATCAGGTTTATTAGCACAATGCACCAAGTATGAACGCTGTAAAGTGTCTATGCTACTCATTTAGTTTAATTACAAAAATATATTGCAATTCGCTAATTATTATAGACTAAGTTGGCTAGTGTTGTGTTTATGGGGCTACGAACTCTACACCGATTCTTGTATACATATAACCTGGACGAGCAATGTATAACGCCTTCTATAATTATCTGCTGAGAAAGTGTTACATTTAGACACACTATATAGGCTATAGATAAGTTATCGTGTTTGTATTGAGGATAAGTGGTCGACTGTCTAATGACTATATTTGTCTAATTAATTAACTATATTTGTCTAATTAATTAACTATATTTGTCATCATTACAATAAACTAACAATACATCTCGTGTCCAGGATTGTATTTACAATAAGAGAGAGATTTCACAGTGAATCCCTTTACCAGATGAGTTGAAGCGGTAAATAAAATTAAGTATTGTAACTGACTTCTACTAGTGTAGTTCTAAACATGGCGCCTTATGCGTAGTATAACTAGTGGGCGTACCATGATGACGGGTTTTGTGGCAGAACCAGTGAGGGTGCCGTGGGGCCCTGGCTTCCCCTTCTGAAATGTTTTTGGTACTACAAATTAGCACAAAAAAAAAGAGTATATTTTAGTTCATAATAAAATACAGTTGAAAATTTCACACTCTTCGTGCGCGTTCATCACTTAACGTTTTATCGATGTCTTTAGTTATGCACCATTGTTTTCGGTTCTGACAGCTACCGATACTGGTCTCCCGAAAAAATCTGGATCCGCCACTGGTTTTGAAGAAATGGCGTAGCCAGCGTTTCCTTTCTGGCGCCATATTATTTCTTGCGTGAGAGAACTACTTGCAAATCCCTCCAAAGCACACAGCCCCCCCCCCCCCCAACTCAATTTGGCTGGTAGCGGGATATAGATAATAACGTACAAAATGAAAAGCCAAGTGAATTATTTCCAAGAATTTGTTTACTTTTCTCAATATTTTATCTTACCATTATATGCCGCATGTCTCAATTTTGTTGTTTCATCCAATCCCCATGTTTTTTTAATTTGTATTTGTTGTTGCCGTCGTTGTGTCTCTATAAGCCCGTCCCTGAGAGTGATTTGACTCACAAGGATAAACAGGTATATATACTATATAAAACTTCATCACTTAGTTCGCTATAGTGAAGAGTATCACTTTAAAGTTTAGTTTGCGCAGTATCATTAGCTTCCTAGTCACTTAATTCGCTCGTGAAGAGTATCACTTTAAAGTTTAGTCTGTGCAGTATCACCTTCTAGTCATTCCATCACATCAAATATTACAAATAAGTTTAATCTTTGTTGAAATTAGTTATGGGTAATCTATGAACATGTTATGTATCGCCGACGTACAAAACTGTTTTATTCAGAGCCATATGCTTGTAATCCAACAACCAACTAACAATAGTAGTAAAATTATAGAGATGGAGTGGGGAAGGGGGAGAGATCAAAGCTTAGCCAATGCAGGGGGCTGAATCAGCCAAAAGTATACGTTTGATTATTACATAAACACCTATCTCATTATACCCCAAACCCCAGCTGTTTCTAGATCAAGTTTCTAATTACTTCCGTTCCATGAATTGTTTATATAACCTTCAAACCACCACTTAGCCCCTCTGTCCCCTTACAGTCCCCCATACAAGGTAGAGGGTTAGACCTTCCTGCAATGAATCCCCCTTTTACTTTGAAATCTGTTTGTTTATCGGAGACACTATTCTTTATACACATAGAAACAAGTTCCTTCCGCCCATTATGACGATCATCATCAACCTTTCAACATCCGATGCTGGTCAGATGGTGGCCTACCTCTTTTAAACAAGCCTTTATCGATATTATGATTCTTTGATTCCCGTAAGCGTCGATGTACAACGATAACAGAAGATAAAAAAATCCAAAAAATCAAAATAAGTTACTTTTTCAGAAAGTAAAAAGCTTTCAGCGGCCTCATCCATTTTGTCAACGACAAATTAAGATAAATCTGACATATTTTTCTTTGCCTCATTATCTCAAAATTTACGGCTTCTAAGATCCTCAAACTGCTTATACCTTATTCCCCCCCCCCCCCTTTTTTTGTTGTTTTCTTATCTCCATGCGTAGATAGAGGGTGGGAGTATGTGTCACCTGCAGTCAGTTTCCAACGACTCCTAATTCCAGCGGTTTTTCTATCGTTTTTCTCGCTCATTCGGACCAAAACACACGTCTGTTATAAACTCCCCACATCGAAAGGACAATAAATAACAAAACGGTACAAAATGATTTAAGGACAAGGAGACTCAGTTGAGAGACAAGTGGACCCTTTAACTAACTATTTTTTAAGGAATCAGTCTCTTTTGATGCCGATATATTTCACAAACTGTCATTCTTCCGTGACTGAATTGACTTTTAGTCAAACCGTTAGTGAATGGCCTTTGACTTTGCCGAGTCGGATTCTTTGGCAAGTCTTCTCTCTGAACTACGCGCACGCGCAAATGACGCGTTCGGGTTGCTTTATCTGATGGTGTAAATTGAAAAATGAACAAGAAAATATATTAAGTGAGAAGGAATGTACAACATGACATAATCGACAAATTGATCTAGGAGGGATAGCCTACATATAATTCCCTAAACAAAAGGAAAGAGTTTCTCTTCCTTTTAAATATTTCCTACAAAGATAATCATTTCAGTTAATTTAGTTTTCGAAACAAAAGATTGGCTGTAAAGGAACAACAGCTTGTTAAGGTGCAGGATGAGGTATCGTCCAAGCTGACGAAGATGAGCCGGGATTAACTTGACAAGATGGAAAAGATAAAATGTCCCGAAGTGTTTCAGCTGCCGTTTCTCTTCTTATCTTTCTCCTAAGGCTCTGGGGTCTAAGAGATTTAGGGGTATAATTCAGAAGTAGATTTAATAAACGTAGAAGAAGACAAAATATCTCTTGTGAAACGTAAACAACCGAAAGTGTAAAGTGTAAAGCATTTTAAAGAGAAATATGACTAAGCCACGTAATTGTTCCGCACGTGTTGTCTTCCCTTGTGCAAGTAAGTATAGGCTACTTGAGCCTAACGTATAATCTTGATATATAGTTCCTTGTCTGTAAGTGCTGAATAACATGTGTCGTTCTCAATAATTTAGTTAAAATGTTCTTTGAAATGTGTTTTTTTTTTAGGTGGGCGAATTGAATATCAACAAACTGCGACAGCAGAGTTCCCATATAGAATATATGATCTGCAGTAAATGTACAGGGGCGAATAACTTTATTCGTCTTAAAATGCTTATAATGGAACCTTATTATTGCACCGGTTTGGACGTGAAAATGTGGTATGAATTCAGTTCGTCGTGTACAATCTGTAAAGTCGTCACATTAGGTATTACTTGAAGAAACACTCCCACTACAACACCGAAATGAAAATGGATTTAATGAAATTCTTGAATTGTTGAGATCTCTGGAATATATATGTTACTAGCAAACACGTAGCCCTACTTTTGGCAAACTCTTAACAAATTGAAAAAGACCAACCCCCCCCCCCCCCAAAATAAAACGTGGAGGTATAATACCAGCCACAATGATAAAATGTTCTCTGCTTATGCAAAGTTACAACCAAAGCCTAAACGCTATTTTTTTTTCTCTAAAAGTAACGAACAAAATTCCCGGCGTTTCATGGCAAAAAGTAGATAAACAATGAAACGCGGAGATGGACCCTTTCAATGAACGTCTTTTACTGGTGTCGTATTTATGTTATCTTGTCTGTCTGTCTGTCTGTGTCTTTGAAGGATTAAGGCTAATCACGGAAGGGTTAACTTTGCTGTCCCTTTCGGCGTTCCTTTGTTTCGGTCGTATTAAACACTGGCACAGGGCGATGTTATCGTCTGCCAGTACTATATAGACTTAAGTTCCCACGGTTTTCTGATAATACGCTCAAATAGACAAATCTTCAACACAAAATGTCCCACTTTGTATCCGGAAATAAGTGTACTTATACTTACTTTGGAAACTATCATCAACAATTGAATAGATCATTAAATTCTAGAATGGGGCTATTGTAAAACATTTCCGATTTCTGGGAGTACATCATGGTGGTTTCATTAAAGAGCATAATGGTACATGGATACAGCCAGTAATTACGTAACCAACCCTAATCATTCTTAAGATTACATTGTTTGGAATCTGAAGTGGTTTT
>JAIPMN010002609.1:0-16241 GCA_020650975.1 Apostichopus californicus | reverse complement strand
TTGGCCGTGTATCGTAATATAACACACTTCTCCCACCATATCAAGTTTATTTTCAGGTGATTTATACCAGAAGATATAGTTTTGGGGTGTTTTAAGGCTTAGGTGTCCGAAATTCGAAGTGTCCATGCTAGTAGGTAGGCTTAAGTTACTGTTCTGTTAGTCAGTTATCTGGGATATTCTGTGACTGAAGGTCAAATCGCAGGTAATAAACAGAGTGTAGAGTACATTGTTCTTGTAGACACATATTTATCTTTAAACACAATAAGGTGTACCTTAATATAGCAAATCAGTGAGATTACTAGATAAATCATAATCTATGCTTACAGAATGCATGGGAGCAGATGCTCCATGCAAAGACAGCTTGGCTTAAGAATGCCAGAAATAGCAGAAACACTTCATGGCAGGTAAACTAGATATTGCAGTGTCAACATTAAACCTAGCACACTATTGTATCCCAATGTTTTGGCTTGTATAGTAATGAGCCAAAGATTAAATGAGGGTTCATGAAAGTTTGGGACTAGTGAAAACCAATGGGCCAACCTTTGCATAAGGAAAGTGACGATATTCCTGAGAACTTTTCGGATTGTTTTGGTATATACACTCCTATGCAATTCACTCCACACTACACAGTGTTTTCACTCCACCCACATGAGGTATATGCAAATTTTACATGAAGTGAGGTGTACAGATGCGACAGTGTAGGTACATGTATTAAAATTACATGGATCATGTGTAAAACTTTGTTCTGTGTCACATTAGCTTGGACAGTCCGTCACTTTATTATTTAAGCATATGCACTAACTACCTTTGTTAATAGTCTAGAAGGCAGTGATTTTACGATGTTTAATATTACGTTAAACAGCCACATGTATGTGGGAGAAAGCCGAATGGCTTATTACTTGCCCTTCATGGTGGGTGGCTATCCAATTTACTGGTTAGCTCATTTTGGAGTATTTTACAATTTGGAAGACTATTACAGATAGGAAGACTGTGGATTCTCATGGATGAAATCGCACCTTCTGCAGCAAGGGGTCAAACCCACGACCTTCCAGATGAGCGGTTTCATTGATTCAAACGTCACAGCCATCAACCATGCTACCAAATGGATGCAGCACTTGCTTCATAGCAGTTTGCTCAGTCAGTTAGAATTTGGATGAAGTTCCAAGTGCACCCAGAAACCACAAATGTCACATTTTGGCAACTAGAGATGTACCTACAGTAGTTTCAAATATGTCAATTCATGAAAACTATTAATCAAAACTTTTTCACAAGAAAACATTCAACAGCACGACTTATATGGAATTTGTCCATGCATCTGACGTATGTAAGAGCAACTGTTGTGGAGGTCCTTCTTCTGATGTTACGGAATTAAATGTTGCCCTGTAGCACAACTTTGCTTGATGTGTGTGCTTGCAGTCTTAAATGTTATGGGCCCTGGCAAACCAGACTTACGGCCATCGTTTTGTAAGCTTATTCCAACTGAAATTTAGTGAAGGCTTTCACCTCATAAGACCTTTTTACATCAGAATTCCTGTTTGGTAAGTGGTTACAATACATACAGTTGATTATTACACAGGGCTGGAAATTAACGAAGGCCATGGCTGACGTATTTTCGAGGATGGCCTTGGTGCCCTACAACAACACCTATCATCAAAGGCCACAAAGGCTGTCGTGCCCATATTCCTTAGCCGTAATTTGGCTGCTGTGCCCTTTCACTTGAATGCAATGCCAAGTAGATTCATAAAAACCATACAAGAGTAAGATCAGATAATATCAAACTGTGAGTCATGCATGCATGTGTCTTTTCATAGTAAGTGAGTTTACATTATTTTGGCAGAGTTAAAAACATGATTGGACGAACCAATAGTATGTGAAATGTGTTCTGCTCCATACTCATAAAATCGCATTAAGCTAATACTAATGATTCTTTGGTTGTTTAGCAACAGAACTTTTTTGGCCTTGGTGCCCTATTGCCAAATAATGTTTGGCCTTGGTGCCCTACTTGATAGCCTTGATGACCTCCCAAATCCATAAGTCACAGAAGCTGAATAGCCTTGCCTTCACCAAGCCTTATTTCCAGCCCCGATTACAAGTTATAATTGTGATTCATCAGCTTCTTCATCTTGCAACGAGAGTTAACGTGAGGCTCCCGGTGCAGATGAAGGGTTTGAATGGAAACCCCAACATTGCAAAGCTGTATATATGGCTCCAGGCTGGTGCATTTCTTTCCTAGACCAATGGGTACAGTAGGCTCACTAAATTCTCCAACCATCATAGGATGTACTGAATGTTGAAGTTGGTTCCTGATGAAGAACTTTTAAGCAAAGTGAGTTTTGAAGGAGGAGAATATGAAACCTCTGGACCGGTGGCTACGTTACATTCTGCAAACTTCTCACCAACTGGGACCTCTTTAGTTGATCTATATGGAGCTACTATATTCATGCTGTGCACTGTTTATTACATAATAGAATAAGGTCTGTAGACGGAAACGAAGTGAGCGAGAGGATATGAGCATGATACATGGATTTGGTAGACCAACTGGAAAACTCTTTGTATGGCCCAAATGTCAGGTTTGGGGGATGCAGTTTATCGTTAAACTGGGTCTTTCTTGGCATGATTTTTGTAAAAAGTTTAATAAGACATCAGCTTCTTACATAATTCTTGAGTGCTTGAAACAACACCAGGAAAATGAAGGAATCTGAGATTTTACAGTAAGTAAAAACTCATCTAAATACCCATCTAAGTATCAGGTACTGCATACACTGTAGCTACATATACAGTATGTACTATTATGCAAATAAAGCAGTTTAGACTCAATTTTCCATCATTTGCATGAATGTGTACTTTTAAATATTTTGTTTGATCTTTTATTTCTGCAGGTACAGATACAAGCACATACGGTACATGATACCTTCAATAGTCACCAGCATGAAATTTTGCTCAAACAAGAACGCCCAGTAACCGAGTTAAACATGTTCTGATTGCTCAAATGGAGATTGTAGAAGATAAGAAGACAGACACTGATGTAAGTAGTGCAAGGGTTTTTTAGATTAGATTAGATTAGATCAAATTTATTAAACCACGAGGGTGATTGTATGCTCTAATAAAACAGGATATGAGATACAAACATTAAAATATGAAAACCTAAAACGTACAGTATCACACAACTGTAAGAATATGAAAACATATAAGACATTTTAAAGCATGCAGTAAAACAATATACAAAGCTCAGGACAATGGCAAGAGAGTACAGTCGGATCAGAAGAAACAGCCAGACGAGATGTAACGTTGAAAGTCTTCATTATAAAGTTTGATACATTGTGGAATGAATGTGGAAGAATGTCGCATCCTTCCACTTCTAGGAATAACCGCTCTTTCGAAATATTGATGGAGTGGGTGGCTATCATCGCTCATGATTCTCTCTGTTTTCACTCTCAGTAGTTGGTGAAATGTAGTAGGCAAAGTTGGAAGATTTGTCCCGAGCAGACGACCTGCTTGCCGTTTAATGTGTATTAGAATATTCTCAATAGAATATAGTTCTGCTCAAAAAGTTTGTGGGGAAAATTGATATATTGTACCTAGCAGTAATATTGGTATATATATTAAGATTGGGACATGTACTGATATTTGGTTTTTTCTTCATGTACGGACAGACAGTATGCACGTACTGTATGTTCTTCTAAGTGTGTGTCTATATAACTGTCAGCAGCTATTTGAGATCCCTCCACAACCTCTGACGCTTCACCAAAACCCGCATAACATTAGTTTAAAGGAAGACGCCAGTTTTGCTACACTGTTGTGCCAACTGAAGATCAGGCTAATTAGAAAGCGTACAGTTGTTTAAGGTTATTTATGTATACATCTGTTGGCACGCTAAATTTTTTCATTCAGAAACAGTGTTTAATTGCATTTGTACATGATACAAACTATATAGTACTTTGGAAAGGGGATAGATACTACACATGATCTTAGCCAAAAGGCCGAGAAGACAAGACTCACAAAACCAAACAACTAATGACTGATCCACTCTCAATCCCAGTCTCCCCTTGCATAGACACTGTGACAATATGATCATGAAGATGTTTCGTTAAAGGCATTGAAGACTCGCCCTAAACCGCGTGCCGCGCTCTGAAAAAGTTAACTTTCCGTTGCTTGCAAGTGAAGTTTTCTGCTTGTCGCTACAAAATGCAGACAGTAATGAAACGTGATACCTTGTTATCTTTAGCTGGACCTGAGATGTCCATCGCTGTATCGTTTGTATACTCAGTGTGCTGTGGGTATTGACTCAGCTGTATGTACTGACTGTACACCAGTCTTAATTACCGAAGGTAGCAAGCTGTGTGGCGTATTTTCTGGGATCGATGGTGGTGTCTAACACTTCTGTTACACCTCATATGAAACTAGGTCAGATTACCGGCATTAGCGGTTTCTTTTTGCACGAATCTTCACACCCTGTAATTTGTGTATGACTACTTGACGAGTACTATAACCTTGGAAAGGGAATAGATACATTATACTACACATTACCTTAGCCAAAAGGCAGAGAAGCCAAGGCTACAGTGTGGTAGGGCTATATGTAGGTCGTAGTATCAGTACTTTGATTAAAATTTATGAGTAAGACAATCCAATTTGAGCGAATTGTACAGTCGCCACTAATGCAGCTGGTATAAATGTTAAAATCAATGTAATAAAAATTGTTGACTTGGTGAATATATTATTGTCTCTTTTGGTGAATGTATTATTGTCTCTTTTGCTTTCGCAAAGCAGTTGAATATCATTATGACCTATCAGAGTTACGCTACATTTGTAAGCTTAGCATGCCATCTGAAAGGGACAATAATTCAACCTGGGTATACTTTGTTAGTCCGCAATTTTGTTTTTAAATCTTGGAAGAAGGAGAATTCCAAGGTAAACTTACTATTGCAAAATGTTTCTGATTCATGAACACTGATAATGCACACTGGCCTAACATTGCAGCACGGTATTGAGGTTTGTTTCAATACTTCTTGGTTGCCTAGCAACTGTGCCTGCAAGCCTAAAACAATTGCTAGTGTAAACATTTGTGCATGTTAATCCTCTCTTCAAATGAAAGTACTGTAGTTGCATTTTGAAACATACGGCAGCATCTCCCAGTGCCGTGAAATGTCCAGCACAAAATGCACAGTGATTACTTTGTGCAGGGGTGTGACAACTGATGTTAACTAGAACTGCATTTGCATGCAAATACGCAGTATTGTAGTGCGCGTGGAGTGCTTGCAGTATTAGAAAGAACTTTTCAGTCGTTCATGGTGTTATTTTTGGGGCGGACAACACACCAGGGAGTATAGTAATGTAGGTCTACAAAGTGAGGGTGCTTGTGAGCGCCATGACAGGCTCAGAATAAGTTGCCTACACAGCTAGCCTCTGAAACTGCAAATGTACAGAGACTATATGAAACTTTAAGTTTTAAGGTCCAGTCATGTAGGTATCGTTCACTTGGTAAGTAATGCCAATATTGTAGCGCTCAAGCGCACTACAATATATAACTTCTGAAAGTCAGTTACATCCCAAACCAACCTACGGTAAGGCTGCAACATAACACCATAGCAGAGTCATCTCAGCCTAGTCTCATTTGCATATATATCAAACGTTTCATATTTATAGACCATGTCACATGGTCAATGAGTGTTTCGGGTAATAAACAGCTGTTTGTACCATTTGGAGGAAATATGTATGAAACAGTGGCCTTGCCACAAAGGAAGTGAATTGAACAGATCAGTTGGCAGAATTGTTGGGCCAAGTCATATGTGTGTCATATGATATATGTGTGTCATATATTTGTGTCATATGATATATGATATATGTGTACACCAGTTGATGCTTCCACAAACTTGATGTACAGTACCATTGACACTCTAGACAATATGATGCATATTTCTGTCCCATAACTACATTGTGTAATGTACATTTTAGTCCCTACTGTACCTACTACAGTTTTCCCTTAGTGTGTCACCTTCTGCTATAAAATTGTGTTTTTTTTTTAATCACAAGTTGTAGCTGCAGGCCAAAATGACGCTATGTCTTCATTTTCAAGTGTTATTTCTTCATCGTTTGGGTGAAGTACTGTATGCTGTATGGTACACAGTACCATTCTTGCGGAGATGCTGTATAATGCTTGACTATCTCACGGCCCATTGATTGATTTGTACAGGGTTCCCGTTGTCTGCATAGACTAATTTCAACTAATCACATCACACTGACATCACAAAGCCTTGTGGTATGTACAGTAAATTGTATTTTTATTATTACTCAATAGAATTGTTTTTAGAGAGATTGAGTTAAAAATGTAATGGCTAAGAAATAACATACATACATACATGCATACATGTACACAGTAATCTATTAAATGAGATGTATTCAGCTACAATGCCTGGAACTTGGAAGAACATTTTACTTTTAGTTTAAGCTCCAGAGTAGTGTAGAGTGAAAAGTTAAGCAGTATTGCTGTTGTGGAGACAGCTAAGCAAGGACAAGACTGACCATTAAGTTCCAATGTACAGTATGTATGAATCCTACCGTATTCCTTTCAAATCCTCTTCCATGCCGAGTAAGTATTATTTATTATTGGCGGAATCTTCTCATCACTCTAGGCGAATGAAAGGAAAACGCAGTACTATACATTACTTCATGCTGTAACTATGTATAGAGATCTAATGCAGGAAAAATTGCATCTACTGTACTGTATATACAGTAGTATCACATAACAAAATGCTATATATATGCAACATGGTAAAAATTGCTATGCAAAATGATCAAAATGCTATACAAAATGGTCAGATTGCTATGTACTGTAAACACTGCAAAGAATTTCACTTTTGTACACAGGAACCAGGCTACTCTATTATAAGACTCAAAATTCAGAGCCTATTTAAATTTGAACAATAAATTATGCCATGTATAATGTGCTATGTCAGAGGATAGATGGTGGGCCAGTGTCATACTGTATTTCAGTGTACTGTGCCTCGATATCACCTTGCTGTAACGTGCATATTGTTTACCAGCTAAGTTGTAAACTGTAATTGAACCTGTGAATGTGTACTCTACTGTTATCTGTGCTAAGTACTATATCTACAGTAAGTTTTCGTATATTCAATTTTAAAGTTCATGAACATACTGTGTTTATGCAGAAAGATCAATAGGGTAAACCCACAGCAAATTTATCTACTTCAAAGCTAAAAACATAATTTACATAAATAGCATGGAATAAAAGTAACAAGATCAATTGATGTAATGCATGAGTTAACCTGTTTATAGAGCTTATCATAGCCAACTATAATTGTGTGGCTAGCATTGACTGTGTAGAGTGTTGTCGTTATCATTACTGTGCATATTTCTCACTACAGCCAAGAACATCAACAGCAGAACTGAAATGACATGCATACGAGTACCTAACGACTGCAAGATTCATCTATTTAGTAATCATGTTTATATTGATATTGATTTACTGGATATTCAAATTGAGGAAGGCCACAGACAAAGTTGCCCCAGAGAGAACCAGCATGGTATCATATTTACTACCTGTACATACTGAAATAGTGATTTTATGAGTGTGATTGACTTTAAGGTTCAGGTTGGGAATGCAGAGCTAAGCTTGCTGTTTATGAAATATTTGACTTGTGTACATTGTATAATATTGTAGATATCATCTACTTTTTTGTACCGCTGGTTGCTGGATAGAATAAATGTTTATGTTATCATGTTTTGTGACAAAATTTCTTGTTCCCAAGTATTGTTATTGGCATTTAGTACTGTACTGTAGCTCTTATAAGTTGCAGTTTACAGTAAACGCATCTCGCTGCTTAAAGTAAATATACAGTTTTAGAAGAGATCTTGACTAATTCCTCCTGACATTTTGGTTTACAGACCTGTACATTTACTTAAATTCACAATTTACACTACATACTGAACATACCACATCCTCAGCCTCCACCATCTCTGTTTACTGCTGAATGTAATAAACATACTAATGTATATATACATTTATGATGTTTTCAACAAACATTTTTGTTTCAGTATCATTGATTTCAAAAGTGTTGTCCAAAGTACAGCACTGATGGTCTGACTTGCTCAAGCTCTTGTACAATGGTTAATTAATTAGTGGACTGCACGGTTGCACCACATTACAGCAATTAATTTGTTTTGTTTCTTGGGGCTTAACTAAAACAGTCAGTTGTCTGATCACTGGAGGAAACATTTTTCAGTTTGTCACAATACGATGGTGGATGCAAACTGTATAGAGCTTAGTGCCTACTGTATACATTATACAGTAACACATTCATGTGTGCTTAAGTTGTGACACGTCCTTCACCCCTACAGTACCATTACCATCGTCTCACCATCATCTTACTAGCCCTCAGGACATTGTGCACTACATTTCGCCACTCCCTGGTCATGTGTTCACACTAGGAAAGCAGCTCTGCGTGCAAAGCTAATTGGCGCCATAAATCTTTAAAGTTTATAAAGAAATTGTCTGTTTCAATATTTAAGCTATTAAGGTGTACTGTATTGATACGAGCATGAGAAAGCACTGAATATTTAATATTGCAAATGTAGCTACTGTACTGTACAGTGTATAGATATATACTGTTAATACCGTCTGCAGGCTGTAGACATTGTGAAAATACAGTGTAATTACGTACAGATGTTGTGTAACCTAGAGACATTATGGATTTATGTTGAAGGTTGTCTGATCAGCAAAGTTGTTTCTCTGACGACATGATTATAATATAAATAAAGAAACGAGGCACTTTGGTACTGTATAATTAATGAACATAAATTGGAGGACTGTTCAGAGCTCATTATTCTCATGGTCACCTAGTCAAAGAGGTAGGGTGCGTCGGTATAAGCAAAAACAGATACCGGTATACCCGCTGACGAATTCCTGGTATTACCAGGTATACTGGAAATTTTCGCGGAACCGCTACTCCAGCGTTAACTGTACTATCAAACACTAGCATGAACCTATGGACACTACTGTAGTCTAGCCTACAAATGTATTTGCGGTTTGATGACAACGACTTTTGTGTCTTCTTTTGCAACAAGTTATTTACAGATTTGATTAAAAAGAAGTACGAAAAATCAGTCTTGTGAACGTGTCTTTCATTTCAACGCGAAAGTACTATGGGGCCCAGTCTAACCACAAACAGTATAATAGCCTATAACCGGTATCAGAACAGGTATGAATAAGAAATGCACAGAATCAGTATAAGAAATGGTATCCACACTGAACAGAATCCGTACTTAAGGACGACACACTAGGTAAAGTATAAGGTACTACTAGGGTTGAGTGCAGATCGGGATTCATATATTGTAGAAGACAGTGCCACTACAGCTAACAAAACAGGTATGAATATATACATATTGCGCAAAATCGGTCTCTTCCCAAAATCACTTGTTAGAGCATTTGACAAACTATGTGCGTGAAGAGGAAATCGTTGACGAGAAACTGTACTTGCGAGTATGGTAGAACATTGCTGAAGTTTTAAAGCAATTAGCTGTAGCAAAGTGTGCGTATTATTACACAACGTGGCTGGGGAATGACTAATTTGTTCAAGTAGTGGTCTGTAAGAAAGAACTGTGTGGGAGTCCTTTCTTTGAAGTGGCATTCTCAATTGTAAAAAGAGTGACATCTTAGAACCGCAAAAGCTCCTTGGCATTGTGAAAGTAGTGAGATAGAGACCAGATTACCCCATCAATTAGATTAGTTTGGATTGTTTATAAACTTATATGAAACTTTGTCGATCTCTCTGACAGAAGGTACAGAAAGCTGGGTAGCAAAAATGTCTGTATATTGGACTTAGACCTACTTCAAGCACGTTTTACCAGCGTGGGTTTCTCTTAGACCGCGTTTGAAAAAAATGCATACATTGATTATTAATGTACACATATGCCATCCAATCCCTGTTAGGCTTGTCCTGCAGCAAAACCTCCAACAGGTGCTGTGCTGTATTCTGTACCCCCCCCCCACCCCCACATCCGTACGTACGTAGACTGTTCCTAATTATCGTGTTTAAATGTAACCCATCCGTGCTTGTAATTGGGCGATTAGGCTTAAACCATGATTGAAGGTAGAAACGCAAGAAACATATCAGTGTGCCCTTTCGTTGACCTCTTGTTTGGTATAGTACAAGCTACAGATGCAAGGACTAAGATTGTGCAACAAGTATGTTACAGTTGGGGACTACGTCAGCAGCGGGAATTTCATCAGGTTCAGTTTTGCGTGTATTATCTGGGTCCGTATTTTTATCGGGTATTACTTTTACTGTGTATTCAAGGTTTGTTTCAGATATACCTGGCATTTTCGGTGTTTTAGTTGATGACAGATTTCAATACCGTCGGTACGGGTATGAATGAAATACCAGGTATATATGCCTGGTATATCGATGTACCGACGCACCCTATGAAGTGCTGCATTTTCTCTGCCCTTTCTGTTGTTTTAAAATTTTAATTTTGTTTTGTCTGTCAGGAATTCTAAACATTCCAGATTTATAGCTCATGAAGTATGTTTGTGGATGCGAGTCAATTTTACTACACACCCCTCCCTCATAAATGTTAGCTGTATAACTCTGCATGGTTAGCGCATAGTTTGCCCATACAGTACTAACAGGTTGTAACATGAAGTACCGTGGAAAGTAATTTGTGCGATATTGTTATTGTTAATCAATTTGCGGTTTTATACAGGTTTATGAACATTTCTGTAATTTGATTTTCTTGAGTGTTGCGATGCATAGGATGGTAAGTGTGAGTAGATAGCATGGTGAATAGTACTCACTTGACTTAACCTTCATGATTGCAAGTTGTAATTATGAAGTTGCAGTTATTCTTGGTTTAATGTTGCTATATACTTTTATCGCTGCTACAGTAGTACGTAATAGTATTTTGGTAACATTTATAATCGAAAGCAGAAATGTACATTAACTCTTTCTGAAATGTGAAGAGGCACAAATAATTGTATATATGTGGATCATATTTTGGTGTTACATTGTGATCAAAACTGACTTTGAGCTCAAACATTCTCTCGGCTTTCAACTTTTCGTTCAATATTTCCACGAAGAAGCAATTATATTCAATCCTGTTGAGATGGTTTGGAAATTGGGAATGTTAAGCATTTGGCAAAAAAGGGTTATGCATCAAGGTTAAAGTCAGTTTTTTAACGATTTCACTAAAAATATGAATTTGCATCAAAGTTCAATGTCTTTCAGAGCTATTGAATGACTGCATAAAACAATCAATCATTTAGAAAGCAAATATATAGTCCCCAGTATCAACAGCAGTTGTTGAAAGGTGCTAAAGTGTAGTAAAAGTGAGACTTCAATCACCATGTTTTGGTATCTAGAGTATTCCATTTCAGGGACACTGCCCACTGCTGATCAATTATCTCAAATAAAAACAAACTCTCCCTTTTCTTTCCCTTTTTCCCTCCAGGACACAATGCTGCAATTCAGGTCAGCAGACGATGCCGCCCGCATCTCGACGGAAGATATCAGACATAAGCTCGGATCAGACCTGGTCAATGGGCTGTCATCTCGAGAAGCCGAGAGGAGATTGATGGTTCATGGATACAACGACTTTGAAATTGCCAAAGAAGATCCCTTGTGGAAGAAATACCTTGAACAGGTACGTAAAAAAACAGAATGTAAGGATTATACGTAGTCTAAGGTTTAAATTCTGATCACTAGTTACATGCATGTGCTTTCAATTTGATACTAAAACCTTGATTTCCTCCCTCCTCCCTTACCTGACTCCCTCCAAATAGTTTATAATATTTTAATTCTGTCCACCAGTCTCCCCCCCCAACCCCCCCCCCCACCCCCTTTACTTCCTCCTTCCTATTCCATGACTGACTATTGTCTATCTGTCGATCTTCAAGGAATTATTGGAATAAATGGAATATTACATTTATAGGACATTGCATTTTTTATCCTATCATTAATATTTTCAGCAAAGTACCTCCAATTGTAAGTGCTATTTAAGAGTACATGCATTACTGTACTCTATTAGCTACTATACAAGTTTCTATAAAAAAAAGACAATTATGCCACATTTGTTCCATTTTTATGAGTTTTCATGGTACAGCGCAGTATATTTCTTGTTATTGTCAGAGTGATATTCATTGATTCTTTATTTTTCATCCTCAGTTTAAAGATCCACTTATCATGCTCCTCCTGGCATCTGCTGTTGTCTCCATCCTAATGGGCCAGCTCGACGATGCCTTTAGCATCACGATAGTAAGTCTCTGTGTTTAGCCATATGTAAAATTCAGCCACATACAGTAAAAGCTTTACCGCCTCATGAATGTGTCTTGTTGATGTGTTTTTGTCTCAGGTGATCAGTTTTGTTCATTAAAGAACCTGCTATGATCGTAGTAGCTCCTTTTGAATGGTAGATTTGGTGGGAAGGGAAAGTTCGGGGGTGGCCAGGAAGTTGGGGCACAGTGCTGAAACGTTCCAATCCTATAGTTTAGATAGATAGGAAAGTGCATATATTGACTGCGAGACAGGTAGATACATCACTTTTCCACCACGGAGGTAAAGCAAAAAAAATGGGTTCTGTGAAGTTCAAAGGGCATATTTTGTTTTTCATTGAGTAGATTGGGGGTTTAATTTGAAATATGAAACAAACAAAACATGTCCAAATTGAAGTTTAAATTTTGCCATTGGTAGTCAGTGATCTTACATATGTGGGTCTTACAGGTTTAAAAGAGCCTAAATAGAACAATATCTGTACTATATACAGGGTACCATAACTGATAAGATAAGCCAGGGGAGTTCCCCACCCATAATGAACCCAAATTCCCAATATTGAATCCATTGGAAATCAATGTTGTAGTTACCACTTCACAAGATGTTCCCGATGACGTTTTAGTAGGAATTTTTTCAAAATTCGAATAATTTAAGATGTGAGATATCTTAACACAATTTGTTTGCCTAAATGTGTGACAATAGAAGTCCTAATTTTACAATTACAGATTGTAAAGAGTCTTAAGCACCTTACTGGTCATATGGTACTTCACATAACCAAATAAAACTGAAACATAATGTCATGTAAGGTATATCAAAAGAATTCAATAATATAAGCTTTCATACAAAGTTTATTCAAAGCAGATAAATTGTTCAGACCAAATTTTTAATTTTTTTTTATTAAAAATTTGGGAGAGTATATTTTTCTTTTCTATTGAAAGTGTTGCACCTGCATGTTGAACCCTTATTGACAGAATAAATGGGATATGGATAATGCTAAGTACTTCACCAGGTGTTAACAATAGCAAAGTCAATATATTCAGTTTTACTCGCCATGCAATTCAAATTTGTGCCTTTCCCTTCTGTAAACAAGAAAAATTCCTATTTCATTCAAAAGTTAATATATTAGTAAATTATGTATGCTGTAGGTAGTACCATATTATCATGTCCGATGGTGTCGGTGATTAAGAATTTGTCAAATTAGCATTGCAGTACATATATATTTTCAGTGTAAAGATTTAATAGCAGGCATTCAACAGGCAACCAACTATATATTGCATCAATAATAGATTTTGCTGGTAGTAAATCACAGGCTAAGAGAGCCACAGGCAAAGGCAAGCAAAGGCTGTAGTCCTCTTAAAATGGCCTCGATACCTCGAGTATCAGTTTGTGTTGCAAAATGGATGGATGGCGTAGACGTCCAAAGAAATGACTAACACAGGACTGTTGCCCAAAACTATCAGTCAACAAGATATATTAGTTTCTATACCACTTTAACTCTTTTGAGAAATGGCCCTTTAAAGGCATTGAAGACTCGCCCCAAACCGCGTGCCGTGCTCTGAAAAAGTTAACTTCCCGTTTCTTGAAGTTTTTTTCTTGTCGCTACAAAATGCAGACAGTAATGAACGTGATACCTTGTTATCTTTTATCTAGACCTGAGATGTTCATCGCTGTTATGTACACTGTGTTGTGGGTATTGACCGTAGCTGTATGTACTGACTGTAAACTAGTGTCTAATTACTGACGGTAGCAAGCTGTGTGTGTATTTTCTGGGATCGATGGTGGTGTCTAACACTTCTGTTACACCTCATTCGAAACTAGGTCAGATTACCGGCATGAGATATTTCTTTGTGCGCGAGTCTTCACACCCTTTAAACAACAGTAGTTCGTTAATCAAAGTGACTGAACTGCTTAGTCTAACACACAGACCAATGATATTAGCTCATCAGAAGAAACACAATATTCTCATAGAGTTGGGTGGGCATAAAACCTTTTTGTTGCCTCAGATGACATGTTTGCAATGTATTAAACAAATTTGTCAGGAATTGTTTGTTATCATTTGAAGCTCTGTTATTTAATGAAGTCAAAACAAAAAATTTTTGGTGAGGTTTTAGAATTTTTCATACTTTTGTGGTTAAATATGTCAAAAATAGAGGTTTAAGGTAAAGAAATATTTATAGAAACAGCAAGTTCCTTACTTGTTGTGCTATCACATATCAACACATTTATATTCTGCCTGAAAATCATTATGAATTTCTTATGTTAGGTTGGCATGTTCATTCTATGACAGGAGTTGTGTTGCAATAGTTTGTAAGACCTACTTTTGTGATAACTTTTTATCTTAGTATGGCTTCCTGTTATTGAGTGTGTGCTAAGTATCTGTTTTCATGTTTTGTATTTGTAATGTAACTCTAAGCTCGCATAGTTTGCTTGAAGGACAGGAGGTGAAAAAAAATGCTAATTCAACAAATTTTACAGGGTTTTAGAGAAATACATTACTAGGTCTACATGAAGGAATTTTTAATTGATGAGATCCTAATTTTGATCTTACTAATTTTACATTGTCTTACAATTCACCATTCTTTGTCTCTCTTTGTATCTCTCTCTTTGTCAGGCAATTGTAATAGTAGTGACTGTTGCATTTGTTCAGGTAAGGAAACTTTCACCAGTTTGGTCGATATAATTTTTTTACTTCAACATCTAGAGTGCATAAAATAACACAAGCCTCTCCATTAGTAATATAGAGGATTGGTACAGTCTTTGTAGTATGTGGAAATCAGTTATCAATGTCCAATCAAATCAAATGATATCTTGCTAGTTCTGTGAAACTTGACAAGGTGCAATCTATGACTGCTGATTACAATGGTACCATGAGTTGATCACCAGTAGGGTAATACAGTTCCATTCATAATTATTGAAGAAGAGATCTTTTGAAACATATTTTTGGAAGTTTCAAGTCAAGCAAACCATTTTCAAGCAGCTTAAGTTGTGTTTTCTAAAGAATGTCTTTTGTTCGGCGAAACCTTTCCGAGTGGAACCATGAACCTGCCAATCACCCAATCTGTCAGTATGTATGTCAGGTGTGGTCCTGGCTTGTGAGCGATTTCACACGACCGTGTCAATTAAATTCGGAGGTATCGTTAAACAGTAAAGGGTCATACACATTAGACAGCATGTGACAGCGCCCTCTGTTGAAACCATGGAGACACTCATTGGTATGAGAATGAGTACAAGTAAAAAGCACTGTTCAGGAGTACTTACATCTTACAACAGAAATCTATACTAGATTTAGTTTCAAGTTTACTTGCTACGTTCCATTTTCACATTTTGCACATAATAATAAATATAGATGGTATCAAATACAGTAAACAGTAAATATAGAGTATCGAAATAATATATATGTGAGATGGAAGTAGAGGAACCAGAAATAAGTGGATACTGTACTTTTCTGGTCTGGTCCCTTTGTAACATTGTAGTGAGTATGAGTACCAGCAACATTCCATGAGGGTGTAATGTTAGGTTCACTACAATTCTGCGTATATGCTAGCTCTCTGACTTTCCTCCTTCATTTTTCAAAAAAAACATTGCTTTTAACTCAATTTTTTAGCCCAAAAATGATATGTGCTAACCTGAGATAACATTATATTTGTGATATATATTTTACTGAAGCTGGGGGAGGTTTGATGCTGGGGTTAATATGAACACTTTACATTTGGGTATATTGCAGTATTGTTTCTATGAGAATATTTTCTATGAAGTAACTTATCCATAAATGGATTTCCCTTCTCCTGGTTCTGGTTCAGAATATTAATTTTTCTAATTTTGGTTTTGTTTTTATTTTATTGTTTTCTTTACAGGAATATCGCTCAGAGAAATCTTTAGAAAAACTTACAAAACTAGTGCCTCCTACTTGCCATTGGTAAGCCCCACCAGCCCCCCCCCCCTCCCCCAATGAGGGTTCAT
>JAIPMN010002608.1:0-11050 GCA_020650975.1 Apostichopus californicus | reverse complement strand
ATAACACTGTTTATTAATTATTTAAAAAAAAAACACAATTTTTCAGACAGTTGTGACAACAAGCAGTAGATTGAGATGCATGTCAAACATTTCATATTTAATATCTTATCATAGGGCCTGGCCACGGTATCCTGACGGAGAAAGGTCGCATTATAGTCAGTGGAAATATACAGTACAACAGAGCTTTAACCAAGCGTTGGCAAAGTGAGTCACGAGATAGTTGCATTTTTACCTTTCGTTCTTTAAAATTTTCAGAGTTATATTTTCTTTTCTTGAAATTTCAGACATACATCATACTTCAAAGCGATATTCTAGTGTCGGTACACGTACATGGGAAAAGAAAAATATTGTTTGCTGTTATTTTGAAAACCCCATCTGAATAACTTGCTCCCAACTCTAGACATCATTGTTTTGAATATAAACTATATTTACCAGAGAAACCCTTTCTTCAGGAAGTGAAACATAGTAGGTGGTCTGTGATGTCACGGCACAATATGTTCTTCCAACTAGCGTCACATTCGTATTGTTGATTTGTCCTTCGAGGAATGTGACACATTTAGAATTCTTTTCCTTTGTTATAGTTGTCTATGGTCTCTTCATGTTGCATTTTTGCCTTCTAGCTAGTGGCAATATGACATCATTCTTGGACATGCCCTCCTGACAGGATTTTTAAACTTGGTATCTCATAAACAGAGGAAGATTTTTATTTGTTTTTTTGTGTTATTTAAAGGGCATGTTTCATCACAAAGTTCCCTATAGTATACAGTAAAGATGATGGATGGAGTTAACTTCAGTCTCCTGTGAGTAGGGGTATTGAGTATATTACTGTGAAGCAGGGATACACTGGCCGCGGGGCCTAGGGACCAAAATTTTCGAAATATGGCAGTTACATCTCCCTCTTCATTACGATCAAAAGAGGAATTTTCATTCAGGAGGAAAAGAAGTAAAGATATCTATACTGGTCAGTTTTTGATTATTCATTGACTCATATAAACAGGACATTTCAATTACAGAAAAATGTTAGGTCGTTTATGCTTGTATACATGCAGAACCTTCCTTACACTTACCTACTGTACACACCCATAAACGTGTGCGCACACAAAATTATGTACACTCCTGACCTTGTAAACATGCCATCTTAAGATAAGGTGACCATATTTGCCTATCTGACTGGAATCAGGGACATTACGTGACTGATATGGGGTAGGGGTCTAAGGGGAGGGGGTGAACATTTTCAAGTGCCTAAGGTGTTTGGATGTAAAATGGTGATACTTAGAAGCACTTTTTAAATCCATTTTATTTTCAAAAATGTAGCTTTTTCTTAGATGAAATTAACTTACTTTACGAAAGAGTGCTAGCTGGCTAGATCAATCTAGCATATTTTAACAGTGTTTCCACTTTACACTGGCCCACCTGAAATACTGGTTAGTTCCGTTCTGCAACTGCACACTTGACTAAATTTTGTTTTTACAATTATTTTACTAATAATGTGGGATATTTTCGAAATTTCTGAACATGCATTTTGACGAATTGGGGACATTTTCGGGGACACTTGTTCATGGGGGACAGCACACTGTAATTGGGGACTGTCCTCGAAAATCGGGGATGTCTGGTCACCTTATCTTAAGAGGGAAATTTGCAGATAGGTCTGAAGCTGAAAATATTCAACTAATAACTTTTTTATTAAATTTATTTTGTCATTCTTTGCTCTTTCAGAACGGTTGAAAAAACTGTTTCCTTTTTTCAGATCAGAAGGCAAAACTTGCATCATTTACAGTGATGACGGTGGTAAAGAGTGGCACGGGAAAGTAGTAGATTCAGCAACTTATAACCCTAGTCGCTGTAAACGTGCATGTATGCGTCTCTTTAGACGTAAATCCACAAGGCGTGTCCATGCTAACGAAAGTCAGGTACGCATATCATTACCTAACAAGCATCTCAAATCTGCAATTTATGTTGAATTTGTCACAATCTTTTAGAAACATACAACACAACCATTGAAGGAATGTGAAATCATAAAGGAATGTCCAGGTGGCAGACAGACAATGTATCAATTATCTTGAAGAGTAAAAGTTCCACTCTTTTAGTAGAAAAACACATCTCAACATCTTGTTCCTATTGAACTCGACATATGGTCGAGGGATACCCCTTATTAAAGATGACATATTTTAAATATTCACATATTTTATACAAAAATCTAAATATTTTAACTGTTAGATCTATTTAAATATTAAGAAATTACATTTGAATATTGTAATGTATCATTATTCAGATATTCAAATTATAATTATCTTAAAATTCCAGATATTTAATAATTAAATATTGCATGTTAATATCCATATCAAAATATTCCAACGTCTCAGTCTAAATACAAAAGATATGAAGATATTGTAACATTTATTTCAATATCTCTATGTCACATTAATAGGTCTGTATTGTGGCCTGAGCTTAGACAGTTCTTTCTTGCTACTTTTTTGGTGAAGGGATTGTAACAGGTCGGAAAGTACCTTTAATTAGCACCGATGAAATATGTCTGCCTGTACAACTAACTGTAACATCACAATAGTTTTTCCTTTTAATTAATACATATTTTCTTTTATTACATACTGTTATGGCATCACAGCAGTAAGTACTATTACCATTAATCACTCATTTGAATACGGTTGTTGGCGTGGCAATTAAAGAACAAGGAATTTCTTGATTCATCATATATATATACAGGTTGCTGAACTCCCTGGGGGCAGATTGTTTATTACCAGCCGTACCAAGGAACTCACCAAGAATAGACAGAGCGTTATCACCGACAAAGATGGAATTCCCAAAGATACGCCGGTATTAACTGACCTTACAGAGCCCAGTGGTACTCATAGATGGCTTGCACACTGCATCCCTGACTTTATACGGTGCGGTGGTTGTGAGGTGAGATTTCATAAATAAGCAATGTCTGTATTCATATTTCGTCCCGTTTCCCCTTTGTCTTTCCCTGGCAATCCCATCCTTGACAAAATACATCCCATCCTTGATGAAATTATCTGTACGTTTCTATTGCATCATTTTGATTTTTTCTGGCAAATTTCCCCCCGAAATTTGTTGATTGTTTGACTAGAAACAAACATAAGAGGTTGATGCTTTCATCTTTTGAAATTTCAATGCTTAAACCCCCCCCCCCTCCTCCCCCAATAGAGAGAGGTCGAACGTATGTGTGGCGATGTGTTCACACATAGCAGTTGTTTAACCTTTGCACTCTATGCTAATTTGTCACCTAACAAGAGGGAAAATCCCAGACAGAAAAATGCTCACTAGTAAAGTGACATTTCTTGACCTAAGATTGATAAGTTTTTAATCACAAAGATGTTCGATTCAAACTACCCATTTAAGACCATTTGAATCTGTCCAAATTTTTCTTTTACAAATTATTGCTGTCAGAAGTGCATGGTTTGACCATTTACTTTAAAACATGTAAAAACAACTGTCAAATCTCAAAACACATTACCAAGTAAGACCAAAAGTTTTTATGTAGAGACATTTGTTAAGGATAATATGTAATAAAATAATTATGAATTAAGTAATGAATACTTTTCTTCAGTTTTGGGAATTTCCTTGCTCAGACTCAGGATCCTAGTGATCTCAATAAAACAGTTATTTTCACCTTTGAAAAACAATCTAAATATTTAGTCTTCTGCTCACAGCTCTTTTTTCTTTCTTTTTTGAATGAGACTTGGAAGAGTGGAAATTAATGACATGAATTGTCTTATATTGGAATAGAATGGTGTTCAAATGTTGCCACAAGCAATGCCTAATAAACTTTATAATTTTATTTCCAATTCTAACTGTGGACATGCATCAAATAACAACCGTGACAGAGTCTGTCCGCTCAATGCGTCCTCTTTCTTGTCTTTCTGCAGGGAAGTGTCTTAAGCGTTAACCACGAAGGAGACAAATTACTCATTTTCTCAAACCCTGCACACAAGAGAAAGAGAGAGAACATGTCCATTCGAATCAGCAGAGACGAGGGAAGGCAATGGTCTGAGCCGCTTACATTGCATTCTGGGCCAGCCTCGTACTCAGATCTGGTCAGTGTCTCCACAAGCAATAATGAAGGCCGGAATGTGGAGACACTCATTGGATGCTTGTACGAATGCGGTGACAGAGGGAAGTACGAGGCTTCCCGTATAGTTCTGGATCTATTCGATGTAGCGCAGTTAAAAAAGTTAACCCCCAAGAAAGGTATGAAAAGCACAATGAATGATAAGACACCGTTAGTTAATAAGCACATCCCATGAAAGTCTCTAACAAGCTGCGGTAATTATGCTGTGTGTATGAGAAAAGCAGTGAAGAAGACATTAAACAAATCTTTTCCTTTTTCTTACAAATATGCTCAAGGTGTTTGCAGTTAATACTGAAGGGATTCTTAATTTTGATTGGTTTCCTTCCGTTACATTCTTTGTTCTACAGGATTCCACCTTCTTTTATAAAATACACAAAAAATTTTGAATTAAAGAAACAGTAGGTAAGAGCATTGTTTAAAAAAGCAATTGTGAACTGCAATTGTGGATTTTAAACCAGAAAAGTTAGTTTAATAAGAAGACGACCCTGAAGGAATGGGGACAGGAGCAAGTGGTGGATCTGGTCAAACTTAAACGATTTCCCAAGCAGCCTCCTTTGGAACATTTCCCTCTCTCCTCCTCCTCCTCCTCCTCCTCCTCCTCCTCCTCCTCCTCCTCCACAATTGAGAAGAGGCAATGCAGACTAATAGTTAGAGGAGCTAGCAAATGTATTAAGTTAGTTGTCATCATCCTCTTAAGAAAATTGAAGTTGTGATGTGGAATCATTTTCCTTTTCCTAAAATATCTGAATTTGGAGGTAAATTTTCGGAGGTGACTTTTGCCACCCATGGGTGACCATTAAATTCTTGTGTTGTTTGGTCATAAACATAATTCGGTGCTGGCGCACACTTTAACCTGACAAAGATAGGTTCATTTATATGAATATAGGAATATAATGGGATTGACCCTGTTCAACCCTGCAAGGAGTCCTTCGGGGCAAACTTGGCCAAGTGTTAAAAAGATGACTGGGAGAGTAACGTTTGATGGTTTTCAAAAGGAAGCTTTTTTTTTTGAGGCTGGTGCAATGTTCCTCAGTGGGATTTCATAATGCTGTCTGTATGTTGTCCTAATTGTATGTTGGAACTGAAATAATACTTACCCTAATAGAGAAGGATAAGGTTGAAAGATAGCTGAGAGGAAGGTTGGAGGCAGGTGGAGGGGATGTTGTGGTTCATTTATGCCCCAAATAAAAAAGTAATTTATGTGTTGCGTGTCAGCTGAAATGATAGATCTTCGAAGAGTTCCGTCTTGATGATGTCATTGGCAGCAAATACAAATTGGATAAGAACTCGCATGAGCACTAGTCACCAAAAATTTAACTTTTAAAGAGAACATGTTCTACAGAACCATCTCATCGTAACCTAAAGTGAAAGCGGTGGGTGCGATAGTGCTACAGGCTGTTCGCTTACTTGAAAGGCATATACACACAACAAGAACAATAAAAGGGTATTTCTTTAGTTCAAGCTTGGCTATCGTCCATTTTAGATTTCATCTGTTGTGATCATTGTTAAAATTTTGGATGTGATGAGGCAGAAAGGATGTTGTTGTAGGGAGGGAAAAAAAAACTAGTTTACAGTGTCGTTCTGGTATTAATCAGTTGTAATTAAGGACTACCTACCAGTGCAAAATCTCAACCAGTAAAAACATCTGGACTATTCCATTTCTCTCAAAATCGTTGAAAGTAATTTACGCAGCAGATGGAAACAAACTATTAAGGTGTGGACTTTCACAGTTGTAGTTTACTAGTTAATTTTGCCATACTAACGAGGTCATAGTACCATGTCATCATGCAGTGTATGTGCTGGCATGATTAACCACACACATTCAGCTACATATATATATACTCAATGATCGGGGATTTGAATTGATTTGATTTGATCAGAGATCTGAGTACTAACTTGCAAAATGAGAATTATGATGCACCTGATTGGCTTATTGAACTTGAAATACCTTTCAGAATTATTCCTCCAAGTTCTTGCCATGTTTCAGCAGATTGGGAAAAGTGGAAACGATAGATGGATCTTGGTGGATGATTGGTGTTTATTACATACCATCTTTACTATATTTTAGAAAACAGGAGATTGAGACAAAAACTTCTTGCCTCAGCCAGATGTTAAAACAGCATTTTAATGTTGAATAGATTACATGTTTATTTAATTCCAAAGTTATGCACTACAGCTAGTAAAGTCAATAGGGATACAGTTTAAAACTATATATATAGAGACTTGTGTATATCATTAACTGTGCATTGATGACAGCACTTTTTGGGTGTCCTGTTACTTTATGATCAAAAAGGAAATTTTGGCTATTAATCGTTCATTACGGTAAGAAAAGTTACTGAGAGACAAAGGAAAGGAAAGAATGTGTAAAATTAAATTAATCCAAAAAGATTTAATTTTATATGTTTATATGCAGTGTAGCTTGTATTGATGAAATACTTCATTGCATCATGTTAGCTTCTTGCAATCTTGTGTTCTTCAGCACCGTGAGGTTAACATTGTTCATTTTGATCTAATTAAATCTTTTAATATCATCCAGTGAATTGTTTATTCTGTTCAATTAGTTTGTAAAATTGTTTGTGCAGTATTTTTTTCTGTTGAATATGTATGTCTTACACATTTCACATTACACATTTCCATAGTAAAAACAAATCATTTTTAAGTTAAACACTATTCAGTATGGAAATGGTCCTAATATGAATCTCAAAGAACTTAAAATATGTTTGAAAACTAAGAATGATTTACACATCAGATTAGAATTATAAACTCATCAGTAGCTCTTTAGGCCAAACTAAGTACTGTATGTTGTAGTATGTTGAAATATATTGTTGTATTCTGAATTGCTCTGTTATATCTCTTTAATTCTTGATTCAATTTATTTCTATGATTGATCCATTTGCTGAAATATATCACAATTGTTTCTGTATACTTTGTAATCAATGAATAATGGATTGAATGTATTTAATTATTATTTTATATGAAATGTAGATGTAAATATCTTATTAACTAACCTTGCTTTCCTCCCACCCTACCTACTGCCAACCCATCTTCTTGACCAAGTTTGTTGTTTTGACCATACCATGCCATGTTTTACCCTCATGATTGTGCCAATAAAAATGAAATATTTGACCTGATCATGGTTTCTCTTCACCCCTTAAGTTTCACTGTCTTTCAAATGTTTACAAGTAGGAAAATTAATGTGTTGAAAAGCATAAAAAGTATTAATCAATCTGTTTCCAGCATTTTTTTAATTTAAAATTATGCAGTCACCTTTGCTTGATTTTATCAGTAATTTCTTGTGCCTCTTCACTGAAATATGTCTTTATAGTACTAGTAAAAGCTTGTCATGTTTTTCCAATCAATTCTATTTAAATATCAAATATTATTTGCAACATTAATGTAACAATGAAATATATATTGAATGAACAAGATGAAACCAGAACCAAATATAATTCGTTATTATATTACAGTGTTGGATGCCTACCAGCGAAAAACTCTGGATGTACAGTAATTCAGAAGATATAATGTCATTACAGGCCCAGTGCATCCCCCTGTGAAAGGCAAAGCATTCTGAACAGATGAATCTTTGAGTTATGAAAATAGCTAAGAATAATGAGTTAAATTGTTTTCTATTCGATTGTTTACTCATAAAGTGGGCCTTGTCTGATATGCAAGAATAAATGAAAGCATACATGCCAAAGCTAGGCTCCCAAATTGGGAGGGAGACTCCCACAATCAGGTCTTGTCTCCTGTTAAGGCTCATAAAACTCTGGCATTCTTGCCCAGCTGCAGTCAGAAATAGGTTATATGTGGTTATTTTGCTCCCCTCTGAGATCCTGCTTGGTGTAAATTTCTACCTGCTACTGCTAAATAGATGTGATCATTGATATGGATCTCTTCTGCTTTTTGTTACAAATGCAATCAATTGTTCAAAAAATATCCGTGGGGGTGGGAGTATGCCCCGGACCCAACAGCAGTCGCTGACCCCCCCCCCCCCCCACGCACACACAACTTGGCATCTATGTAAAGGGTCGCTGTTACTAAGAATCATCAGTATGGCCACTGCAGGTGGTGAATGCTTTTTCGTAGAACCAGCACCTTTGATATCATTATACACTTTCTACATTATTCTGTGGTCATTTCGGCGTCCTATATAAATATCAGCTGATTTGTTAGTGAAACCAGGATGTAGATATGTCAAACTTGCATCAATTGTAAACTTCGGATGTAAACATCTATCAAATCCGCAACTCGATTCTGGAACATTTAACAATGCACAGTAGTTAGCAAAAATAATTCAGCTCCGTTGGTGGAATATCTTTGGTAGTGCTACAGCGTATACATTTGCCGCAGGTGATAGTTTGACTAGCTAAGGGCGAAATGTGTCTATGTTTAATACAATACCTCTGGTCCTTCGTTGTATTCTTGGGGAAACTTTCGAACAAGCTTATGATCAGAATGTTAGGCAAACGTCCTGACGGTCGTTCGCCGGATGGCAAGAAATTGGAAAAGCAGAGTAAGTCGTCTCACTTTAGACTGTACACTGTGTACTTGTACCAGTTGTAGTTAGGCATAACACTAGTGGCAGAGTTAGCCTAGCCTATGTAAGATGTACAGTACGCTAACCATATTAAACATAAAATTACAAACTACATAATACATAATACAGTTCTTAGTTGCTGTACCGTTTGCTATCACAGGTGTGAGGTATTCTACATTCGGCCTTCAAAAAGGCTTCAATCACGCGTAGCCTACATTACATTGTTTTTATGTTGGGGAGAAACACGGGTAGCTTTTATTTAGGGCCGTGGCTATTCTTACGACTAGTCGTAACAATTATCTATAAACTATCCTTACGACATCAGCGAATTCATGCGCAGTAAAGTAAATAAAGCAACTGTGCGTGTAGTAGGGGTAACCCTAAACCTAACCCCTAATCATAATCCTATCCCTTACCCTAACTGGAAATTATTGTTACTCATGGTCGTCAAAATAGTACTCCTGGTTGTAAAATAGCAACTGCGCATGCGTAATCGGCAATTATTCTTACGACTCGTCGTAAGAATAGCCACTTTGTTTATTTAGGCTAGTCTAGCTTTCTGATGATAATTTGTGGAGACTCAGTACAGTACTAGCACTAGCAGTGAACCAGTTTACAAAAATGGCAATTGAAAGAACATCACGGAAATAGTTACTGTAAGTCCACTGAACCTCTGTTCTGGTTTGGAAGCTCAGTTGCTGCATGTGCAATAAGGTGTTAAAGTTTTGTTTTGAGAATGGCACAACGTCATTGTAAGGCTTATTTTTGATAGTTCTAGGTAGGGGTAAGCCGGCCTTACACTAGTAACGTTAAACCGAGCGTAACATGAAAGTCTTTATAAATAGTCTTCAAAAGCTGATATTTGATTATAAGTTCCTTTTTATTAACTCTTGGTATACAAACTCAATGATGAATTTAACAATAACTTGGGATGATTAAAATAGATGAGCATAAATGCTGATTATAAATATAAATTACGGAGCCCTCTGTTATACGTCTGGAGGCTTGGGGAGATAAACTTTAACTTCCAGATACGTCTTTAGGAGACACTTAAAACCCCCAGATTCTAAAATAACAAATTACGACGTGATGCACATCGCACACGCTCTGCCCTTGAACCTGATTTGTCCAAACTGATAGCTAACCCCTCACCCAACTCTTGATTGGTTGAGTGCCAACCCGATATGCAGATGAGCACATGCAAATGAGCACTCAACCAATTTGAACCAGTTTTGCTGTCTTCCAGCCCCACAAACCGAATCATTCAAAACAAAACATCTGTACACGCTTATAATAGCGCGTCATACACCACAGAGCAAACTGCCAAAACGCGAGCCATGTGTGACGTCATAATAACAACAAGTAAACAATATGTCAACACAAACTAGAATACACTTCACATCATGTGAAAGTTTTCATAAAAAAGCTGAGCCTACATTCTGGGGTGGAGGTGCAGTCGAAATGGTGATAGCTAGAGCCCAGGCTATTGATGGAGAGAATATCACGGAAATAGTTAAGTCCACTGAACCTCTGTTTTGGTTTGGAAGCTCAGTTGCTGCATATGCAATGGGCTGTTAAAGTTTTACACCTTTTTTTTTACTATATATCTTCATATTGTTTTTTTTAATTACCCATGCATTCATGGGTGTTAGACCACGCTGAAGTTGGTTCCTAATTTTGAGACCGACCTGGCATCAATTTGAGACCAACTTTTGTATGAGTGACTTTTATAAGACAAGGTACAGTAATAACAGTTTACTGTACTTGTACTGGCTGTGTACTGTATGTTAACATTAGAAATTTGGTTCTTAGAATATTTCTTGGTAAATACTAGCAGAATAATTTTGCTTGCAAGAAGTCTAGGACAAATTTTACTTGTAATATTGTGTTGTCTCAGAATTATAGAATTTTTTATAAATACGAATCTGCTATCTTTGTTTTTAATGAACCTACAGCGTTTGTTGTCTTTGACCCCACATTGACCGGAATGCAAGGCTACAACACTTTCAGGTGAGTGTAACATTAAGTACAACAACATTATTTCAACTGAATTTATG
Source organism: Apostichopus californicus (assembly GCA_020650975.1). Classification (NCBI taxonomy): domain Eukaryota; kingdom Metazoa; phylum Echinodermata; class Holothuroidea; order Aspidochirotida; family Stichopodidae; genus Apostichopus; species Apostichopus californicus. The sequence goes on along the minus strand of JAIPMN010002608.1, from coordinate 348 downwards.
GGTCAGCAGTGTGTGTAGTTGATATCTTTTTGCTACTCGGAGGGTATTCACTATGTTTGTCACCAATTTACGTACAGAATGCAATTTTCCATGTAACTAACACAGCTGTTTTTTCCCCCTGAATTTACTATATGGGCGATTCCGTGAAAACAGGGACATGACCCCAAATTTTCAAAATCATTTCTGCAGCCATTTTTGGCTTCTAATATACTATAAACACATTTAGGGTCTGGGTTATGTACTTTTTTTTCCAACTATACCATGTTTTTCTACCAAAAAATGTGAATACATGACTAATGTTGATTTTTGAGGGAATATTTGAGGAAATAGTATGGATATTTCAAAGTC
>JAIPMN010002607.1:0-11346 GCA_020650975.1 Apostichopus californicus | reverse complement strand
TTTAACGTTGGCCCAACATTTGTTTGCCAACTCAACATAACACCAACCATTGCCAACGTCTGCCATCCATTAGCCAACATTGGCCCAACGCACGGTGCTATCTGGGAAGCGACCATGAAATTGTTGGGTTGTCTCTAAATATCTCCCCTCCCCGCAAAAAAAGTTACCTAAACGTAAAATCTATTTGAAGAAATGTTATAGTGGTCGATGAGTGTGAGGAGATCAATTTGTCCGTTGGTAAGCTCCATCCTTGAAACTGGTAAGGCCACAGGATTCTGCCATAATATTCAAGTGAGCATAGAATGGTGAGTTGTATGCTACAGCCCTACCGGCTGGGGTGGTACCTTAACTATAAAATAGTACAGGTACCTGCAGGTGTTGTCGCTTCCTAGCCTAACGCTGTACATGTGCAAAGCTCGGCTGTGTAGGCGCGACGTAGATAATAGTTAGAAGAGATGTAGAATTTAATACGATCCACTCCTGGAAATTCCAAGCGTAGAATATACAGCGTATTGCCTTTGATGAAAGGTAATTGTCACCTAAGATACATACGGATGGATAGAATATAGTAGTGATTTTACTGAGTAGAAAGTAGTATCGCGTAAACTGTGTATGGGAGTGAAGGGAATGATATTGCGTTACTGCACAGGTGGCACGATTCTTCCTTTGTTTTGTATGTGTTCTGGTCCAGAAAGATTTGAAAGATTGGTTAGTATTTCAGTTCTAAGACTAAAATTTAGGTGTGGCCCTCCATCTTATGGTATGTAGGTATTCAGATCACACTGAAGTTTTATTTTGCATCATCTTTACATAGATGCTGCGGATCTGAGCACTTGAAATTCGCAATCATATAGACTGGAAACTGAAGCAAATGACAACAGGATTTAATGGGGGCTTCTTGGAGTTTATTGGCTATCAGAGGAAACCCACTCGTACATTTAGGAGAACAGACACCATCATACGAAGTAAGTTGACAATTGTTTCTGACTCAGCGTGTAAATGTGTTATCATTAGGTGCTAGAATCATGTATGTTATCTGACTTCTCATTAGCCAGACATTTATATTCTAGGTCATGAAGTTAGACGCTATTGAGGATGGTTATGCAACATTGTGCAGACTCTCCTGGTTCTTCTTAAGGCAATCACAGGACCACTAATCTCCTTTCAAAGTCTGATTCCTAACTTTTTTTGTGATGAGATATGGGCTGAGTGCATATATAATTTACGTTTGTTAGGAACATGAAAGAAAATCCACTTACTTTTTAGTGGAATAAATTAGACGAAATGTTTAATTGTAGCATTCTGTTCTGCAGGCTAACAAAGAGTAATAGCACAACAACTGCATTCCTGTAGTTTATTACTGTTGAGATGATGCGTAAACATAAATTTTTTTAATATTGCTAGATTTGTTTTAGTCAGATTTTGCTCAGTTCTCTGTTTCTTGTGATGGAAATTTAGTAAACCGTCCAAATTGTGTGAAAGATGTATTGGCTGGGCTGAGAGTGTGTGACTTACATTACTGTTATTTAATCACACTGGAACTAATCCCAGAGGGAAAAGCACAGTTGTTGGATGGTCTTTGGTAAACAATATACCCCAAATGACTTGTTTTCCTCTTCGCTCTCTTCTCTGCACAGGCTGCAACAACCCCCGGCTTATTGCCTGGCCTCGAAGGCTTGGTTAATCTCGATGTTTTCAAAATCGCTGTGCCAGGTTGCCACGGCTCCTACAAGGTGCTGAACTCTTCAGGAGAAATTGTAAGTCTATTTGGTATGTGTGTAAAATTACTTCTTTACAATCTGTATGGCCCTAATTGGCTGCACTTTCATGGCCAAATAAGGGACAAATTTAGCATACTAGCCCACTAAGCCGATAAATGACTTGATTTCTTTAACGGACTGCGGCGCTGATGCATCTTCAATTGCTTGAACAAAGTCAGGCGCAAGGCAAATACCTTACTTGGTAACAACATGACCAAGTAGTTGAATTTTACTAGCATTGAAGCCATACAGTTTTGAATTCGGTTTCATGCCTGAATGGCGTATCGTAGTAAGAACGCGGCGTAAATTTTAGTTGTGCTCAGTTTGGTGTCTTCCAGAAAACCACAGTATCATCTAAATAGCATATACGCCTGGTAAGCCATCAAGAATCAACTGCATGAATTTCTGGAAACATACAGGAGCAGACACCAGACCGGAGCTAACACGTCTGTATCGATATACACCATCGTGAGTAACGAAAATAGTGAGATCGCGACTCTCATGTAATTCCAATTGATGGTACGCTGACATAAGGTCTCACTTTGAAAAATTATTTAGCTCTCTACCATTTTGTAAGCAAATCTTTAATGTGTGGAATAGGGTGTTTTTCTACCACCACATTTTTGTTCAATTTCCGTAAATCAACACAATTTCTTATTTTTCCATTGTTGGTTTCGATGACAATCGTAACCTTTGCATTCATGTGTGTGGTTGTGTGTGTGTGTGAGTGCGTTTGTGGAGTATGGACAGACCTAACAGTGAGTACCACTTTGCGCACAAGAAGACTATTGTTTTCGGTGGAGGTCAAAGTTAATTTGAGGTCACCGGGGTCAAATTTTGAAATCCTTGTAAACACGATATCTCAAGAAGGGAAGCTTGAGCAGACCTCATATTAGGTGCATAGAAGCACCACATTTTTTAAAAGAAGCCTATTGTTTTTGGTGGATGTCACAGTTAGTTTGGGGTCACCGGGGGTCAAATTGTGAAAACCTTGTAAACACGATATCGAAATAAGGAAAGCTAGGGCAGACCTGATATTTAAGGTATAGAAGTACTACATATAGTGAAAGAAGCATAGTGTTTTGGTGGAGGTCAAAGGTCATTTGGGGTCATAATAGGTCAAATTGTGATAATCTTGTAAACATGATATCTCAATATTGGAAGCTTAGGCAGATCTCATACTGAGTATGAAGGTGTATAACATTGAGTAAAAGAAGCATAAGGACTTCGGTGGAGGTCAAAGTTCATTTGGGGACAACAAGTCAGATTGAGAAAGCGTTGTAAACAGATATTGGAAGAAAGGGAACATTGGACAGATATATTTGTAGATGTACCATATTAAATTTAAGGAGCCTATTTTTGCTTTTGGTAGAGTTCAAAGGTCATTTGAAGTCAATAGATGTCAAACATCTACTTCACTGCCCTCTAACCTGTCTTTCTACACTAACTCACCTTCCTACAAATAATATCCCAAATGAAGCTTGGACAGATCGCACATTTGGTATGTAATTGTACCACATGAAAAAATGCCTAAAGTTGTGGACGGAGGTCGATGGTCGTTTGAGTTCACAAGGGGTCAAAATTTGAAAAGATGTTTTACACAATATTTCAACAAGGACAGATGTCATATATAGTGTGAACGTATCTATCACATTTAGTACAAGAAGCCTGTTGTTGAGGTCAATCGTCATTTCAGAACAGCCTGTGTTATTGTGAATTTATTGTTTGTCACATCAAACTGCTTTTCACTGTATTACTTAGATCAAGTTTATTGTTCACTCTCACTATACATTATGTCAGAATCATGAAGAAAACTGCTCATGTTACAATATCGAAACCACAATGCATTTTTGCATTCTGGTTTCGCCAAACAACCACTATCGGGGAAACCCAATCAAAAGCCCCGCGGACCTTTTCAATGACCCCTCACGCTTCCAGCTTCTGCAAATTCGCTGGTAACCTTATCCCTCACAGCAAAGGGAATGTGTCGTAAGTTTTGTTGAACCGGTTGCGCTCTTGGGTTTAGTTTAATCTTGTGTTGAGAACCCGTGATAAGACCGATTTCACCTGTGAACAAATCGGAAAACTGAGGTTCAAGTGGAGGAATTAATTGAACATCGGTAGCACTATCTTGATCTTCCATAGCAGTATGAACAGCAGTAGAAGGAGCATGAGTATTGGTAGTAGGTACCCCATTTGCATACATGAAAGTGAAGCCCCGTCAATTGTTATCTGTAAAACTTGGATAAGGTCTTTACCTAATGAGCATCTACAAGATCGTACAACATACACAGTTGAAACAAATGTATCGCCCTTGTAAGTAAACTTGGCATCAAAACAGCCTAGAACTTTAATTTCAGAATTATCAGTGTAGGCTAGTAAATTAATAGTAAGAAGGTGTTAAAGCATCACAAAGAAAAAAATATTAAAAAGTGCAACATTAAAAAATGGTAATGCCACTAGCTGTATCAACCTGTAGGTCGATGGGAACATTGTTTACAGTTGAGCATTATTGACAATCAGATTTGGCAGGAGTCCGGAGGGGTCAGGAGCTGACCATGCCGGCCGGTATGCCAGTAAGATAACGGTGACAGGCGACAAAGAACATACAGTGACTAATCAGATCTGATAATTTCTGAATATGAGTAATACATCACAGCAGTGAGCACGTTCAAACGTGGAATTTAATGTCATGATGTAAAACTCTTTATGAATTTTTCGTTGTATCTAGGCTACAGTTCAACTACGTTCTTGTACAAACTTCCTGTTATGACTATGCATAATGTGCTTTTCATTCCAGTTGTGCTCTATAAAGTCTATCCCCACACCATGCTGTGCATCCGACCTAAACAGGGAAGTGATTCGAGTCAGGGATCCTCAAGAGAGAGGCGTACTTAGTGTCTTTAAATGTGAAGCTGGTAGTCATTACAACTCACCCTCATATCAGCCCGGCGTTTTGATCGGATATGTTAAGACTACGTGAGTGTCCGTTCCGACTCAATTTGCTTCTGTTAATGTCACACCTACTTGCTTCAAGTTTGCTGATGTGCAAACTACAAAATATGACAGCATAAACTACTGTAGGCCTACATACCTATATAGATATCTCAAATATCTTCAAGGGCATACAGTATTAGTCTACCAATGTACATGTACAGGACTGCTACTTTACATTAGAGTACTAGGCCTATACTATGTCACTTGCATACATGTACACTATCAGTACTAGGCCCATACTATGTCACTTACATACATGTACACTATCAGTACTAGGCCTATACTATGTCACTTGCATACATGTACACTATCAGTACTAGGCCCATACTATGTCACTTACATACATGTACACTATCAGTACTAGGCCTATACTATGTCACTTGCATACATGTACACTATCAGCTGCTAGTACTAGTACTAGGCCTATACTATGTCAGTTGCATGTACACTATCAGTACGAGAAAGAAACTCAGTATATCATCTGTGAATCTACTGTATTTACTTTGCAGGACTTTTTGTCAGCTATTTATAAGCATTTTTGCACCATTAGCTTCACAAAAGGCAATTGTTTTATATTGTAGTCACTGAAAGTGCAATAATATCCATTGGCAATTGGTCATTGTCGCCACAAAGATTTCAGGCTTCTTGTCACACTAAGAATATATTTAAGGCACGGTTCCACAATCATGGAAAATTAATGAAATTCTTAAAAAAAATTCAGGTCTGGAAAACTTCTGAAATTGAATATGAAACGATTTTCACAAATTGTGTCTCTCTTTTTCTTCTGAAAACTTGTCCGATCTCATGTTGTATGAAAAATGGATTTTCTGAATTTTGTCATGGTATTTTAATTTGAAGAAATTGTAGGAGCTCTGTTGAATGCAAACGGCTGTCTTAGGTTAAGTGAGGATATGGCAGAATATCCACCTTGAAAACGTAGTACTATTTACCCGGTGAAAGAGGAAACACTCTAGAGCCAAACTGTTGGTTGCTGTAACTTTAGGGCTCGGATAAATTTCCACCATTTCATTCGAGCTATAACAGCAAGTATTAAGAATAATTATATAAACATATATCTTTATATTTTGATAGGCAATGGAATAAAGATGATCTCTGTTTTCAAAAACGTAGAATTAAATGAAAATTCATATTGCTCCTTTTCGTCTAGGAAGAAATATATGTTCTCGTATCCGCAGTATGAAATTTCGTTTGAGAATGGAAAATCAACTCTGCTTGTTAAATCTGCTTCAGGCTACACTTACAACGTAAGTTTAAAAAATATCTGTACAAAGTTATCTGTAAGTGTAAACTTTTATAAAGTGGAGGTTCTCAAGAGAGAATAAGAGACAAACTAAAATGATTACAGTACTACCATAATTTTAAGACGAAGAAGAAGAAGGAGAAGAGGAAGAGGAATAGGAAGAGGAAGAGGGAAGAGGGAAGAGGGACAAAAAGAAGATATTAAAGCAGCTTTCAGAAAATATTCTTTTATTTTTTCATACCTGCCAAGTATAACTCAAGATCAAATTGTAATCAATCAAACTATAAGGCACTCTCCTAGATTTGTTTATCTTTCCACAAATTGAAAGATTATAAATGGGTAATTAGAGAACTTGATGCAACTCTCCAGCATTTTGTCGGGCGGAAATTTTGCACAGTGGCACAGTTAAATATTTAAATTTAAATTTCAAAATGTTGGATTTTTAACTCCATTATTTGAAATGAAATTTGGCCAGTCAAAATCTAATAATTTTTTTCGATATGAAATTTTAGTATAAAGGAGCCGCCAATATTTCGGGAATAAAAAATTGAGACCCAACGAAAGACGGAACAAAACAATGGAAGCGTGCATCCTATTGATAGTTTCATCTCGACCAAAACAATAACAAAGAATGAGACACCTTTGTTTTGATTTGAATTTTTTATTCGCTCAATCTGTGCTAATGGGCCAAACTTTGAGCAAACAGTACATTGTCTTGATTGTGTGATTACTAACTACACTATTACTGATAAGAAGGACAATGAAAACATACTGGAGCATTTAATAGCTCTTCCCAGTATGAGGTCGTCTTTGTTAATGAACCTTGATGTTCAATGGACAATTTGTTTGGTTACTATAATGTAAATTAATTTTGCAGGGAGAAGTTCCTATGATTTTGTCATTACGTGGATCTAAATATGTATGTGAAATATGTCCCTGAAATATGTATCCTAATATGTATCTGAATATGTATCTGAATATGTTCCTGACATTATGTATCTGAATATGTATTAACAACTAAAAATGAATGGAAGTGATCAAGTATAAATGTGTTCATCGTTAACATTCAGATTTCTTAATAGTGTGCAGCTCAAATGTTGTTTATCATGTGTGTAAGGTGGTGTTTTTGAAAACTCATCAAATGGTTTCTTTAAAAATGAATCATAGGTCTAGAGAAAGAGTCTCACATGTAAAGACAGGTAGCGGAAGTTTAGAGTTCAATTTTAGTAAGAATTATTTATTGGAAACTTGTTAGTTACTTGAAATTTTGACTGAACTTACTTTTCTTCCTGTAGATAAAAATGCTACAAATAAAGGGAATATTCTATTTACAAACTCATATGCGCTGCAAAAAGCTGGTGCAGATAAATAGCTAAAATTGTTAACACATCCTGAGATTTCTATCCAAGCAGGAATTCCTCTAGAGGCAAATTAAAATAAATAGATGAACTGAATGTTTGTAGAAATTCTCTACATGGTTGATCTATCAGAAGGATAAGTATATGTGTACCTTCTTTATTACCAACCATCTTCTTTTTAATTCAGGTATTGTCGCAAGGTGGTAACTACCGAATTGGTCAAATTGGTCCTTGGAATACCAGAGATATAAATGGAAGCTTCCCACGTTACCTGGATGTAAGAATGAAAGTAGGTGTGTTACTGGCCGCTATCCAGGTTTCCTCGATGGTAGAAAGTCGTAATAATGGCGGTGGTGGCGGTGGTGGCGGTGGTGGCGGTTGTGGCGGTGATGGCGGTGGTTGTTAGTGAAAAGGAGATCATGATGGCATTGTCCAATCCTGAGTACGCGTGTGTTCACACCACCATATTGACCATCCCCCGTAGTATGAGATAGTATGGTGTGTTCACATCACCATGTTGACCATCCCTCATAGTATGAGATAGTACGCGTGTGTTCACACCACTAAGTGGACCATCCCCCGTAGTATGAGATAGTTTGGTGTGTTCACACCACCATGTTGACCATCCCTCTTAGTATGAGATAGTACGCGTGTGTTCACACCCCTAAGTTGACCATCCCCCGTAGTATGAGATAGTATGGTGTGTTCACACCACCATGTTGACCATCTCTCGTAGTATGAGATAGCATGCGTGTGTTCACACCACTAAGTTGACCATCCCTCTTAGTATGACTTGCTCCTTGCATTTATGCAATGTGGACAAGACTTCAGGTAGATCTGTGAGGCTTTGTCTCTGCTTGCTTCTGTTGTACTTAAAATACAGAAAGTGCAAGGTATGTTGAGAATTTAATTTCCTGACATTTGATGGTAAAAAGGATTGTTGGGCCAGAAGAAATTTGGTAGAAATATTGAATATCTCCGATCCTGTGAATATTGTGTTCCAATCTTAGATATGTGCCTCATTTCAGTTGACTTATTTCTCTTTTCTCATGATGTTACGATCATTTTTCCTCCTTTTTCCTCGAGAGTGTAGGGGGGGGGGCGGTTGTTTTTTGTTTTGTCTTTTGTTATTTACCTTTGCAAAGGGAATTACCTTTATTAATATTATCATTAATATATAATTAATTAACGGTGTAGAGATTAGCAACTGTACAGATGCCAGTCTTTGAAGTGTCACAGAAAATCTTCATTTGAAACTATAGAGTGTAAATTTAAGAGATGATATCCATTGAAACCTGTTTTAAAACAAAGAATTATTTTCTTATTATATAATATTAGTAAATGAACAATGTAGACACATAAAAAAGGTCAAATGTCATAGTGGCACCAGAGGTCAAAGGCTGAAAACCTTGTAAACTCGATATCACAAGAAGTAAGAGTTGCTTGAACTTTAAACTTGGTAACTGTGTTGGTAGGCCTTGGTGAGCAGATGATCCATGCTATTTTCCTGTAGGTCCAAAGTCGTTTATGGTCAATTGCAGGTTACAGTCAGGAAAAGTCTGATTTTGCAGAGGAGAAGTTTGTTTGACCTTCAACCCTCTTTGCATAGGTATGCATCACTCAATTCTGCAAGACTTGCCATTTCTGCTCAGCAATTCAGGTCGTTAGAAAATCTTGTACATCTTAAGTTTCTTCTCATATTGGCAAGGAATCATTTGACTTTCTGGTTTATTATATAATATAAGTAAATGAACAATAACGAGACATAAAAAATATAAAAAAAGGTCTCTTGAAATCCCTTCCTTGCCACTTTCTGGATTAAATTATATTAAACTATGGCGTGACCCCTGGTTACAATGTATGCAAGGTAATTTTTAGCCAACAGACATTTCTTTCCATTCCGCAGTGCTTTCAGTATTACAGTGAGAATTACTCTTGGGTAACCTATATTTTCGCATTGGTGACGTGTCCAGCCCCCCAAAAATTCTTTGTTAATTTTTACATCGCTACCTTGCATTACACTTTTGAATTTTGCCCAATTCTCCCTGTAATATCTTAGTCTCCCGATTTATTGGGATGGCAAATTGTAAATTTCACATTTTATTTTTATTTGTGAAAGACATGTTGGCAAGTTTGATTGGCAGGCTGATAGTAACGTCCACTTTACGAGTGCAGAATGCCAGAGAGATAGAGAATGGGTATATCTTTAGCTGGGCCTTTCTTCAGTGCCTTCATATTGTAGCACATTTAGGAATTGCTGTTAAACTTTAAACCTCAACAAGTTTCTTACATCCATAGATGAATAAAAAAAATTGACCATTAAGTGTGTGTTTCCAAACATCTTTTCTTTATTTTATGAAGACTTAGTATTTTTTTCTCTTTATATGGCAATACATTCCACTGTTAGTATCATCTGTCGGTATTTATGTATTTTATGACAATATTATATGAATGTTTACAGTACCGGGTTGAGGTAACTCACAAGTGCAATATTTTTTATGATGTTGTATTCTATCTTTTATTGTCTTTATTTCCAGCAGAAAATACACCTTTTTTCTGATTTATGTTTCTGGATGTTGTACGTATTGGTAGCGGTTTACATGAGGGTAACATGTTAGTTCTTAATAAAGTACAATATACAGACTACAGAAAGTAGTGTTTAAGAACACTTATACTGTTGAGTTTTTCTTTTATTTTATTGTTCAACATTGCATTGTTCCTACACATGCGTTATAGACTGTCAATTGACATCGTTGGCTATTGGCGATCCTGAACTCCTGAAAACAATAACACTGTTACACCCACTGTTCGGATTCATTGTTACGAAAACACTGTAGTACCTTCAATTATAATAAACCTACGAGTAACGACTCACGATGAATCTACCACAATTAACAACTTTCTCTACAATTGTTTATAATCAAAACTGATGCAGTCAAACCAGGGACGTAGCCAGGGGGGAGCAATGTGAGCGATCGCTTCCCTACCACCGCCCCCCCCCCCTTGAGTACCCCAAAAAATAAAATCTAACTAAAAGGTGGAAATAATAAACCCATCTTTTCAGGTTGAAGGAAGCTAAGTGACCCTTTTCAATCTTTACCCTGACAGAAATAAATAATAGGGACATACGAAAGAAATGTTTGAAAACTTTTAAAGTCAAAAATTTGAGATGAAAAGTCAAAATTTTGACTTAAAAGTCAAAATTTTGATTTAATACTTCCATGTCCCTATTAAGACACCGTAGCAACGTTATTCAATACTCTCGTTACTGTTTATTCTCTGGCGCTCCCTTTGTGAGAAGTACCACTTTAAAATTATGCTCTCCCCCCCCCCCCCCACACCTTCAAATTTCTGGCTACGTCCCTGCAACTAATATGTTGGGAGCATCGATAAGAAACTTCGCGAAGAAAACACGACGCAAAATTAACACCTTTCGCGACTAAGAGGACATATTCGCCCGTTTTCCTTTAAGCGGGCGGCGGCTGTGGCTAATTCGGTGCGGAATACCGGTGCCGAGTCGTTATATGCCAATAGGTCAACGCCATGCACACTAGTGTAGCAGCCTGCAAAGTCATTACGTGTATACATATTAATAGTAATATTCCACTCAACATGTTACTTATTCTTTATCACTACAGACAATATCCAAGACTTCCTTTCATTCAACATTGAACATAAGATGTGCCTTTATCGCGTAAGTCATACTACAGAGAGGTATGTGATATGAAACGCAGCTTAGGCGTAATGCAAACAATCAAAGGTCGAAATTGTTTGCATTCAATGTCGTCGTACAGATCACAAAGGTTTCTTCTAGAAAATGTTCAACCTTTCAAACCACTTCTACTGTTGAGTACGACCAAGCTGTATCTTATGTCTTTGTGAAAAGGTAAGTCGCCACCTTCGATTTCTATATGTTAATTATCACAGTTTGATTCGTAGAATTTATAAATATATTACTAACCTGTAATAA